>JARQOC010000004.1:496778132-496790313 GCA_033576535.1 Allobates femoralis
GAGTAAGAGCTGTCTGCTCTGTGCACTCCAGGGTCCTAGAGCCCGCCTGCTGCCTGATGTAGCAGAGCTGAGATTGTTCTCAGTCTGCTCATTCCCTGTGCATAGACATCTATATCTATGCACAGGGGATGTAGCAGAGAGGACATCGCGTTTTGGATTACGTCGGACGGAAGAGGATTTTTTTAATTAAAGATGGAGTCCCTAATGGCTTTTTTTTTTTATTTCTAATAAAAAATTTTCTCTGTGTTGTGTTTTTTTTAACCCTTTATTGGAGATTCTTAGTGGCCGGGTCAAACCTGGCCTGACATTAAGAATCTCGGGCTTAATACCAGCTTGTATAATAAAGCTGGTATTAACCCCTTTATTACCCAGCATGCCACCGCCACCAGGGCCACTGGAAGAGCGGGGTTCAGCGCCAGAGGATGGCGCTTCAATGAACGCGCCATCTTCTGGGGTGGCTGCGGGCTGCAATTTGCAGCGGGGGTGCCCAGAAAGCTTGGGCCTCCCTGCGCTGCGGATTCCAGCCCCCAGCTGCTTAGCTGTACCTGGCTAGACATAGAAATTGCACGGAGCTCCATGCATTTTTTTTTTATTATTTCATGAAATTCATGAAATTATAAAAAAAGAGGGCTTGCCTATATTCTTGTGTCTGGCCAGGTACAAATAGGCACCTGGGGGTTGGGGGCAGCCCGTCGCTGCCTGCTGGATCTGTCTGGTTCCAGAAATACGGCGAAGGCTACGTCATTTTTTTTCTGAAAAATCAATAAAACAATCCTAAAAAAGGGACTGCCTCTTTATTAACCCCTCGCCCATGGTCCATGTATTTCCGTATTTCTGGAACCAGCCAGATCCAGCAGGCAGCGACGGGCTGCCCCCAACCCCCAGGTGCCTATTTGTACCTGGCCAGACACAAGAATATATGGGAGCCCTTTTTTTTTTATTATTTCATGAAATAATAAAAAAAAAATGCGTGGGGCTCGGGACAAAACTAGGATTGCCATTGATTTTCGTTGGACTCGTTACTGGCGAGTAAACGCTGGGAAACTCGCAGAGTACCGAGTCCTGCGAGTCCCTTACTACTCGCAGAGTAACGAGTCCTAGCGAGTAGATTCGCCCATCCCTAGATATGGCTCTTCCCACAGGTTTTTGGGTGGTTCTTACTTCTTCAGAAAAATGTGAAGTCCAACAATGCTATTAGTGGTGTATCAAGCTAGAAATATACTACAGCGTATTGAGAACTCACTGTTTATTTGTTTAAAGGTTAAATTCTCTATCCCCTTTTCACATCTTTGTTAAGTCTTTTTTCTGGCTTTTCTCCCCTTCTACCCTTCTCTAACCACCTGATGATCTCCCTTTAAACCCAGAACTCTCACAAGTAAAACAAAGCAAGAGGTAATAGGCTGTAGTGACAGTGATTATGAAGGTCATCTCCTGGAATGTGAAAGGGATAAGATCCCTGAATAAAAGAGTAAAGATACTGAGGCATCTTAAAAGGTACTCGTCAGATATTATATTACTTCAAGAAACCCATCTAAAGAAAGAGGATTTTTTTTAGGCTCAGCAAGCTGTGGGTGGGGACAAGAGTGAGTTCGGCAGTTCAAGGTTGATGCCCAGGGGTAGTGATATTATTCAATCGTAATTTTTTGTTTATCCTGTTGTCCCAGGAGTGTGATGGTCAGGGGAGATGGATTTGGGTTACCATCCAGCATGGAGGAGAAGTCTATTCAATGTATAAAGACCTATAGCTTCAAACAGTGTTCCTTGAGGACCTGGAGAGGAAAATTGTCTTAGACAACTCACCTTCAATAATTACTGAGAGAGACTTGAATACGGTTCACAATGGGGAGGAGGACAGAAAGAACCAGAGTCTGATCCCTCCAAAAAGGAAGACTGTTCTCCTCTCCTTACTTGAACAAACTGGATTGAGGTATGTTTGGCATTGCTTACATGCAGAGGATAGACAGTTAACCCCCCTCACAATGCCGCTGCGCGTTTGGTCTCGAGGGGTTAATAAAGATGCAGTCCCTAAATGTATTTTTGTTATTTTTTTATGAATTTTTACAAAAAAATTTTGACTTGGGCTTTTCCGTATTTTTGTGTCCAGTCAGGTACAGCAGGCAGGAACGGGCTGCCTCCAACACCCAGGTGCCTATTTGTACCTGCCTGGAAATAGAAGCAAGCCCTTTTTTTTATTATTTCATGAATTTCATGAAATAATAAAAAAAAATGTGTGGGACTTCGCGCTATTTCCATGTCCAGGAGGTAGAACTAGGCAGCTGGGGGCTGGAATCCGCAGCGCAGTGAGGCACAAGCTTTCTGGGCACCCCTGCTGCGAATTGCAGTCCGTAGCCACCCCAGAAAATGGCGCGTTCAGAGAAGCGCCATCTTCTGGTGCTGTATCCAGCTCATCCAGGGCCCTGGTGTCGTGGCTCACTGGGTAATAAAGGGGTTAGGGCCAGCTTTGTATTATTAGTTGGCCCTAAGCCCGAAATTCATGGGGTCACGCCAATATTAGACATGATTGCCATGAATTTCTATTGAATTTAAAAAAAAAAAACACAACACAGAGAATTTTTTTTTTATTAGAAATAAAACAAAAAATACACTTAGAGACTCCATCTTTATTAAAAAATTCCTCTTCCGTAGTACAAAAACACAATGTCAGCACTGTTACATCACTCTTGCATAGACACACACCTCGATGCTGAGCGAGAGCAGGCTGACCACTGACTGTGACAGTCAGGGTTCACCCCAGGTCATAGCTCGGGCTATGACCGCGGGTGAACCTTGCCGACATCAGCCCGAACACTGCCGACGTTGCCGGAGATTGCAGAGCGCCGGGCAGTGCAGTGAATAATATCGGAAGTTAATGACTAACTCAAGTTCGGGATGGGAGGCGCAGGGGAGCAGAGAATTGGGATGGGAGGCTACGGGGGGCAGTGGATCGGGCTGAATAATTGTTTAAAAGTTGGCGGCTTTTTACCGTCGGCTTTTAAACAATCATTCCCCCATTTCAGCCTTTTCCTCTGCTCCCAGACCACTTTATAGGGTCCTTTTGGTGAACGAACTGTTATCGAACATAACCTAGAACTGCCGAATTTGAAGCTAATTACTCGCATTCATTGAATGACTCGAACACCGCCCCTAAACAGCTCGAATTTGTGATTGTCGAACATTTCGAATCGAACATCGCTCATCTCTACTCAGGACTGAAGCTAATCCAGTCAATTAGGAAGAGTGTTTTTCCTCTACTTTTCTTCATGGCAAGGATGTCCCTGACTTCATAGACATTCTCGGAGCTGAGAGGCCGTGGCACAGTGTCGGAGGATGGATGAAAACGATTAAGCACCACTGATTTCAACAACGAGACATGAAATGAGTTAGGGATGTGAAGCAAGGCAGGCAGTCTCAGCTTGTAGGCAACGTCGTTGATGCATCCCAGGACTTCGAAGGGACCGATATAACATGTAGGATGGCACCTTCAGCCTGACATATCTGGAAGAAAGCCACACTGAGGAAAATGGCAAATCCAGACGTCGCCATTTTAGAGAAGCAATCCACAACTACCCATATGACCGTACAGCCGGAGGAGCAGGGAAGATCTGTAATGAAATCCATGGCTATGTGTTGCCACAGAACCGATGGAACTGGAAGAGGCAGTAGAAGTCCAGCTGACAACTTCCTGGACAATTTATTTCTAGCACAAGAAGGATATGAATCAACAAAATTGTGGACGTCATGACGGATAGTAGGCCACCAATAGTGAAGAGGGATTAAAGAGAAAAACTTTTTGACTCCATCGTGGCCGGCAATTCTTAACAAGTGTCCTCATGACAGGACCGTCTTCCTCTTATCCTGTACCACGAAGGTCTTACCTGGTGGAAGCCCAGCTATATGTAAGGGAGCCACAGTGATTATCTTGACTATTGACAAGAAGCCATTTTTTGAGACCGACTGTACGTATAGGAAGAGACATACGTTTACTGGGTACATACGCTTGTGGCAAGTGTAATATTTGCCTTTTTACAATTTCTGCAGATTCCTACACGTTGCCACATCCTCCTTTCATCATCAGGTCAAGATCATACTTCAACTGTTGTACGAAGAATCTGGTATATGCCATCATTTGTGGGTGTAAAAAAGTCTATGTTGGACAGACAACACAAGAGTTGCGGAGAAGAATACAACATCATATTTCATCAATTAACACGGCCCGGATTGACCTTGAAAAAGTTAAAACACTTACCTCAATAGCAAGACATTTTTTGGAACATCATAATTGTAATCCTAATGGTATTAGAATAATGGGTCTACAGGGTCTTCAGGCTAGTATCAGGGTTGGCAACGTTACCTTGGAATTGTTAAGAATAGAGGCCAAGTGGATTTTTGATTTGAATTCTTTGTCTCCGCAGGGATTGAATAAAGAGTTGTTGTAGAACGTTTTTACAAACAGACTTAAGTGGTGATCGAAGACATTTAAACTATAGCCCCGTCCCTCAGATGCTTCACAATATTTCCCGGAACCCTGTTCGGATTATCCCTGGAATTTTGCTTGATACCTTTGACTTTTTTGGTCTAAAGTTATTTCTCTTGTGGGTCATTTGTCCGTCTGCAAGTGCCAAGAATACCTCAGAATATACCTCGCAAAAAATGAGGGTGGAATCTCTGGACTCTCAAACCTTTTTTGGGATCAGTGTACATAAATTATAACCAACCAAAATATTCTATGGCTCACAGACTATTGTTGGAATGGTCAATGGTCCGGCCGGTATAAAAAATTGGATGGGAATATGGCTGGGGGGGATGGTGAAGTGAGTGGGGGGGCGCACAATGTGTGAATATGTGTTATTAGTCAATAAACAGAAATATATTTTGAGCATACCTTTGGACTGCAGCACTTCTTTCTCTTTTTTGATGTTTTGTTGACTATATTTTTCCTTACTTAGATACTTTTTTCCTTTGTATTCTTTTCAATCTTTATCTCTGATCTTTTTAAGGTCCCAATTGGGTCCTCTTTGTTCAATTATAAGTGAACAAGGTAACTGTATCAAGCCTTTTACCCTATAGGTTTGATTATCAAAAATTTTTGATTTTAGGTATTTACCTATCAATATGTCTAATCGGTTTTGAACAGGAGGAGGCTTTGCCACTCTATAGCTCTGTTTAGCTTAACTACAATTATCCAAATAATTATCAAAATATAAACATATTAAAAAAGGTCCCTTCTGGATCTATTTATTTTCCTGCCCTTTGATTAAGGTCTGGAAATTCATCTAAAAAGCTGTTCAGGTCCGTCCCTTTGGGACATTGTGTGTCTCATCATGCTCTAAAAAAAAAAAAAAAAAACATTTATGCTGGCAGCACAATAAAGTTCACAATTTTGTAAGATAGATGGGTTGTGCCTTCCTATTCCTTGTCCTAACACATTCCCATGTCATCTTAGAAGTCATTTCTCAAAATTGAGACTTCTAAACCTATTTTTCTGGTTGCTATGCAACTAGAAGCCGTCCATAGAATCTTGCTTCGTAGCTCCGCCCACTCCTCCTTCTGCACATGCCGGGCAGCCATTTTGGGACTCCAAATGAAGCCCTGTACTCCTGATGTCTCCCGGTGATGACACACTTCCTGTGACGTCATCAGACCGGGACAATACCGGCAAAAAGCTGGAATAACCAGCTGATTCCACTCTATTATGATGTGAACACTATTTAAACCCTACTCCGGACTCTGATGGCACACACTCCCTGAGGAAGTCACCTTTCTGGTGTACGATACGCGTGGGGCCGCGGTGTGTATCCCTGCTTGTCAGCCAGCCAGCAATCTAGGTTTGCCTTATAACTGGTAACTGATCAGTTCCAGTTTTCTTCTCCAAATTGATCTGCAACTATTCTCTCTGCAGGCTCTTAATCTATGATAGGCTTAATTATGCCTGGAGCTTATTTTTCATCGATTCTCAATTCCTTCCTCCCCTTCTCTTGACAGCCTTTTGACTGACTATTTGTCCAAACTGACTTCCCCTCCCTTTCTATAGGGATCCTATTAGAGGTGGGGACAACAGTATATTAAAACACCTTTTTTTTTTTTTTTTTTATTTTTTTTTATTTTGTTCATTTTTTTATTTTTGCAATATTTGTGGCTATCAATAAGGGGTTGTTGTTTTTTGTATGTGTGTTCTTTACAAAACCAGGAATCGAATATTCCATTTTCCATCTGCAGGGACCACCTTGATGAGTAGGGTTACTTGCCCTTTTTTAATTGTTTTTAATTTGTCTTTGTGTGTGCTTTTGTAGTTTGGAATTAAAAATAAAAACACTTTTCTGATCTTTTTGAATCGGGTGATCGCTCATTCCTTATACATGTTGTCTGTTCTTTCAAATAGTGATTATCTTGGTGGGGTCAACGATATGAAAGGACTCCTCCTCCACATCCGATGGCTGGAAGTCCCTTGACAGGGCATCAGCCTTGACATTTTTGCTGCAAGGCTGGAAGTGCAGTTCAAAATTGAAATGGGCAAAGCAACAGGGACCACCGGAACTGCCGGGGGTTGAGCCTCTTGGCAGACTGGAGATAAACCAGGTTCTTATGGTGGGTGAAGATAATGAATGGATCAACGGCACCCTCGAGATGTCGCCACTCCTCTAATTCCAATTTGATGGCCAGCAATTCACGATCCCCGATAGAATAGTTACGCTCCGATGCGGTAAATGCTTTGGAGAAAAACCCACAGGTGACTAACTGACCCGAAGAGGATTTCTGGGATAGGACAGCCCTTGCACCTATGGAGGAGGTGTCTACCTCTACAATGTACTGTCTGTTTACCTCTGGTCGGTGCAAGGTAGGGGCCTCAGAGAAGGAGCGCTTTAAGGTGGAGAAGGCTTCTTTGGCCTCCAGGGTCCAGTTGCAGGACATTGCTCTCTTACAGATGAGAGCCGTGATGGGTTTAATCAAGGAAGAGAAATGGGGAATGAATTGCCTATAATAATTTGCAAAGCCAAGGAACCCTGGATAGCCTTAGTCCCCACAGGACGGGGCCACGTCAGAATCGGCGAAGAACTTTTCAGGGTCCATCCGTAGTCCAGAATCCGAGATGATGTACCCAAGAAAGGGAAAGAGGTCTGCTCAAAGATGCATTTCTCCATGTTGGCGTACAACTGATTCCTCCTCAGTCGCAGGAGGACTTGCCGTCTATGAGAGGATAAATCCGGGGAGAAGATGAGGATGTCATCCAAATACACCACTACACACGTGTACAACAGGTCACGGAAAATGTCATTGACGAACTCTTGGAAGCACAGTGGGGGCGTTACACAACCCATATGGCATGACCTAATACTCATAATGGCTGTCCTTGGTGTTGAAAGCCGTCTTCCATTTGTCCCCGGCACGTATGCGAACCAGGTTGTAGGCTCCTCGGAGGTCTAATTTCGTGAAGATTCGAGCCCCTTTGAGCCTGTCAAAGAGCTCCGGAATCAGCGGCAGTGGGTAATTGTTCTTGACAGTGATCGCATTCAGGCCCCTGTAAATTATACGGGTTCGAAGTGTGCCCTCCTTCTTCTTCACAAAGAAAAACCATGCACAAGCAGGGGACATGGACTTTCGAATGAAGCCCCTAGCCAAATTGTCCATGATATACTCGGACATGGCTTGTGACTCGGCTGGGGACAACAGGGTGGATTTGTCCTCTGGGTGGTTAGCACTGGGAACCATGTCTATAGGGCAATCATACGGCCGATGAGGCGGGAGGACTTCTGCCTCTGTCTTGTTGAATATGTCCGTGTACTGCCAATAGGCATCCGGTAAACCAGGAAGAACAGAAGCCGGTTGCGGGGAACCAGGTGGCAGAACGGACTGCAGGCATCTCTCTTGGCAGAGAGGACCCCACTGCAGCACGTCCCCAGAGCACCAGTCCAAGGCAGGTTTGTGAGTATGGAGCTAGGGAAGCCCTAGGAGCATGGGAGAGACCAGGCAGGACGTAGAAGGCCCGATCTGCATCTCCACCTCTTCTTACGGGGATTCTAAGCTGAGTCACCGCCTCTTGCCAAATGAAGTTTCCTGCTGCCCAGAATCCACGCAGGCCAGTTGAGAGAAGTGTCTCTGCGGACATATCACCTGCACGGGCAGAGTGAGGGGTTGAGAGCCATGACTCTCACCTAGGATGGCCTCTCTTACTTGACCTAGGTGGAGGAGTTTCCTGGTCTTTCAGGACAATACTGGCGCAGATGGGATGCGTCTCCGCAGTACAGGCATAGGCTGTGAGCCAGCCTCTCTTCTCGGCGTTGTTTCACCATCCTGACCCGATCCACCTGCATAGGTTCATAAAAGGGGGCGATGGTAGACATCACGACCCGTGGACTGGGCGGCCTGTGTTCAGAGGGAAGTGGCCATATGGATCTCCTCTCATTGGCGGATTCACGGGAGCGTTCCTGGAAACGCAAATTGATGCAAGTGGCTAGCGAGATCAAGTCCTCCAGCTCTGCTGGGATATCCCAACCTGCGAGTTCGTCCTTTATCCTGTCGGACAGGCCACACCAGAAAGTTCCAGTCAGCGCCTCATTATTCCATCTCAACTCGGAGGAGAGGGTGCTGCCCACCGGTGACGGGGGTTGAAGAGGGTTATGTAATAGATGCGACCCGGGCGGATTTATCGAAGACCTTATGGAATGTCTCCAGAAAGGTCAACAAGTGAGAGACCACGGGGTCATCATGCTCCCATAGAGGGTTAACCCACGCTAGTGCCTTGCCCTCCAGGTGGGACAACACAAAGGCCACCCTGGCCTGATCGGTGGTATACTGCTGTGGCAGCAGTTCAAAGTGTAGACGACACTGGTTGAGGAAGTCACGGCACATCTTATGGTCGCCACTGTATCTAAGCAGTTTTCCAAAGCAAGGCGGAGGATTTGGGACACCTCCTGGAGACGGGTCATAAGCTATGGCTTCAGCCAGGCCGTGGTTGCAGACTGCAGGGAGACCAGACGATCATTAACCAAGGACATATAAGACAGCATGCGATACTGCTTGTCTCGTTGCATGGACAGTTCCTGCTGTAGGCTTGACCGCTGAGTGGCGGGCGCGGGATCAGAAGTCTGAAGGGAGGCTAACCGGGTATCCATGGACTGAAGGAAAGCCATAACACGGTTTTGATTTTCCCCAAGATAAGTCAGCTCCTTTTGCGCTGAGAACGAGATACCAGCAGGGTCCTTGGCCTGATTATTCTGTCACGCTTCTGGGGGAAGGCACCCAAGAGTGAATCTACTGGGCCGTGGTACCAAACTCCCCTGGGTGAGCTGGTCCTAGTTTAACCAACCCCTATACAGGGATTGTCAGGGGCAAGCCCAGGGGTCTAAATACCACAGCTGCTAGTACCAGGGGGCGGCTCGAAAGGGTTAGCTTATACTACGGTATAGCTAAGGAGGATTTGAGGGATCAAAGCCCGAGGCTAGGAGAGCAGGAATGGGTCTACCGGAGGAGAGCACAAGGAGGGCCTGACTAACAGCCAGAGAAGTAGAAGCTTACTAACTCATAATCAGGCACCTCCCATCAGTGGAGGTGGCCTGATATACCAGAGGACAGACAGCTATTGGTCAAGGGGAGTGTCATGTTGAACCGTGGTGGCCCCTACATTCACAGGGGAGGAGCACGACTGCGCCTAGTGCACCGCTGATTAGGTTCATGACTCCGACCATTGTAGTGTGCTGATGTGTGAGCCCGGTGGTCAGCAGACAGGAAGGGGACACGGCGATGAGTCTGAGACACAGCACGCCTAACACCGGATGCCCGATTGGTAGAGGAGCAGAGGATGCAGGCCCAGGAGAGGTGAGCTGGGGAGTCGTGCCAGGGCACCTAACACTATTGTATGCTGGAGGATAGTAAGAAAGACATTTGGCCCCTCCTACAAGATCTCTAAACATATTCCACTATTTGGTCACCCGGAATTTCCTCAGGGGACAAAAATCAAAAGAGTGAGAGGACAAGCAGTGATAGCATGAGGAAAGCAGGGGATAATATGCATACAGCGGTTAAACGTTGTCTGAGCCCACAAGAAATCATGGACGAATTCTATACTGAAAACAGATACATTCTTACATACAGTCATGCAGGTACATTCTTTTTGCTTATCTAGACTTCGTCAGCTGGATAGTAAAATTGGACTGCATATTCTGATAATAGAATAGGTATGGACACTCAGAAAGTGTGCCCATCCTCAATATACAAAACAATAAAACATAAATTCCAGAATTTTAAGCAGAATAAGCTGTTTAAGGCATTAGAGAAATGGACAAGGATAAGGTTGTTGCAGAGACAATTTTACAAGTGTGTGAACAGGTAAAAAAAATCCATTCCATGTGAAAGATGGAGGGTTACCTATTTTAAACTCATGTATACAGCATTATATTGTTTCAATATTCCATCCTTTCCTACGTTCCTTGACAGGATTACGGCATGCCCTAAATGCAGAAATCCTTCAACAAACCTCTGGCATGGGTTGGGGGAATGCAATGCAGTTAAAGAGTACTGGAAACAGGTAGGGGAACAGGTTAGATCGTGTCGGGGAATCCATCTCTCACAAACGCGACAAACTATGTCATTTCACCTCTGGAGATACAACCTGCAGGAGTTAAAGCAAAGGTTCCTTAAAATATACATAGATTCTAAGTTGTAGCCTTAAGTGGTTTGTTTGACAAATTTCTTAAACCAAATATTTCACCAATGATATTAATAGCCCAGATGAAGCATCTACTGGAAATTGAACTAACAGAGGCAGAAATGAGTAAATAAAAATGTGCAGGGAAACTTCTCCCACTGTGGAGAACAATCATTGGTTCTCATTATAGACCTCAAGAAATATCGAGAATGGTTAGTCTCTTCCGCCACACGGTATGGTATTGTCCAGAGGCTCTGAGCTGAACATTAGCGGTCTTGGGAATTATTCCAGTTGTATAATATCTTTCAAAGATGAAGCATACATTATAACAGAATAACACTCTTGATGGCGCAAGATATAGCAAAAGAGATGTTCTTTCTCCTCCTATTACCCTTCTATCTATTCTGTCTTTTCTTTCCTTCCTACACCCACCCCTTAATATGTGTTAGGGGGCCGTCACACGCAACGATTTCTTGCCCGATATCGTTTAAGCGATCTCCTTTTTGATCGCTTAAGCGATATCGGGCAAGATATCGTTGCATGTAATCAAGCGATTTACGATGTTAAATCGCTTGATCGTGACATCGCTGATCTGAGGTTCGGTTCTCAGATCTAGCGATGAACGATGCCACGATCTGCTTCATCGTGGTGTATAACACCACGATGAACGATCTCCCAGCGGCAGAGCCTATGCTGGGAGATGGTAACTATGGTACACGTCGGGTAACTAAGCGACGCGCGGCGCCTAGTTACCCGATGTGTACCATAGTAACGAGCGAGATCGCGGCTCCGCATCGCTGGTGAGTCTGTCTGTGTGACATCTCACCAGCGATGTGAGCGATATTGTAAGCGATCGCGCGTGCACGTGATCGCTTACAATATCGCTAAAGATATCTGTGCGTGTGACGGCCGCCTTAGAAAGCATTGACTGAGGTCTATTCATGTATCTTGAGCGAACCTATTGTCTGACAAGCAAGACTTGTATATCTATTTTTGGTAATTCACTGTGTCATTGCTGATGTTATATCTTATGTTATAGCCAAAGCTTAGGCCTGTTATACAAGAATTTTTCTGTTCATTCAGTTCCCCGAAAGACTAACTTCAAATGGCGATCTTGCCTAAATTAGGCAAGCATATCCCCACCCCACCAAGGGCCATGTGCACCATTCCCTGTAAATTTAAATTAAAATTATTGATGTCTGATGGTTGAATAAAGTCATAAGGAAGAAGGCTGGGTACAACACTTTCCACGTCAACATAAGAAAAGAAGAAAACAACCCTTCCAAAGAAATTAAAACCAAAAGAATGTGACCCTAAACATAACTTTTTAAGAATTGCAGGAGTAATAGGACACCTGTCATTAAAACTGTGATTCTTCTTATAGCCTTTTAAAACTTGCATTACCAAAAAATAACTGTTCAATGATTGTAGTAAAAAAACTTTTGAGACGAAAATGAAACATCCACTAAACACCTTACTGCGTTGTGGAATAAGCAAGCTCTTTTTCAACAAACACCATTCAAAATTGCTAAGCAGATT
>JARQOC010000004.1:496790413-496856472 GCA_033576535.1 Allobates femoralis
AATAGAAACCCTGAAAGACAGAGAAAGAACATCTAAAGACTCCTTAAGAGAAATCCTGAGTTGGTGACAACACCCTAAACCGAACTGTACCGTGTATTGTTATGCCATCAGCCGGTACCGAGTAAAGCAAAGTTAAACTAGAACTGGTTTCTGTTATTCTTCCTGCCGCAGCTCAAAGGACTTAACATCATCAAATCAACAGCAGAGGGGTAAGAACTGCACCACCATTACCATCACTGTCCTCCCTCACCGTCTCACCACATAGCTGCCCTGAGGTAAAGCTCCACCTGTGGGGAGCTGTACCACACTTAGCTGCCCCCTCCATCACCTCAGTGGCCGGCTGGCAGCGCCGGTACCACCTTACCGGACTCTACAGGTGGCGTCACGTACCCCTGTAAATAACCCCTTTTACCCCCACTGTTTACCATCAACACCTGGTACAGTTGATCGCCAGGGCACGGCACCGGGGTCCCGACCATCCGTGACTCCCCACACAGTAGCCCCGGTGTCCGAGTCCCTCACCCACCCCAACTCTGGTCGAATCATTGACAGAGATGCACTCTTAGGCAAGGGTCACACTCACCATTTTTAGCAGAACCGCTAAATACCGGTATTCACTTCAGCAGAACGGTGACCCATAGGAACCCATTCTGTATCTGCACAGCAACCGCACAAAATCCGTTTCAGCAGCTGCTTTTCAGGGGTGCACAGGAAACATTGCCTGCATCCAACTTCAGTGGAAATGCCTCAAGACGAGGAAATGAGGCTCAGTAATGCGAGGGGCTTCCACGTGTCTGTATGACCTCCTGAGAAAACCTGGACATGCTCCTGATGAGGCGACGGTTATTTTCCTCAGGGATTACCTCCCAGACCTGGCTTAAAACATCAGTCAACTCCTAGACATTCTACAGTGCTTGGCGTTGTTGGGTGTTGTGGCTTTGGTGAATGTAATGAGACATGATGTCCCAGGTGTGCTCAATTGGATTCATGTGTCATGTGCTGTTATGTGCTGACAATCTGCAGTCTATGTTGAATGCTGCTGTGAATAATGTGTTTGAATTTCTTCAGGAACTGCATGAGTTAATGTAAGCCTACTACTGTGTGCTGTGCTAGTTGTCCAGGTGCTGAATGAAGTGTGAAGTGTGAAGTTTAAGTGTGAGTTTCTGCCCCTAGCCTTTAAATAGCTTTCCCTCCACTAGGTGGCATCACTGTTAGAGTTTTTACTCTGTCTTTGACCGAGCTTATGTGTGGACGTCGGTGCTTATGCTGCAGTTTCTAAAAAGTTTTCCTTTTGCTGGAATGGCTGCTAACCCCAGTCCATAGTGGGTGGAGGTGAGGGTTTAAGCATAGGGCGAATTGAGGAGTTGAGGGCAAGGGTGGTGACTCACTCCTCCTTACCATCATAGGTACCTCGAAATACAGGGTCAGACCAGGATTTCCAGTCTACACGGTCAGACTCAGTTACCTTCTGTTTACTATTCCCTCATCCTCTATCCCAGTTATGACATCATGTCTGGGGAATGGGCAGATCAGTCCAAAGAATCAATTCCTTCATTATGCAGGAACTGTTGACACACTTTAGCCACATTAACCCTAGCAGAAGTAACCAAGGGCCCACTACATATGTGTAAAGTCTCATAATCGGTCTGATGATCTGATCTTGGTACTTAATGGCAGTCAGGGTACCTATAGCTAGCATATGGAAGGCTATGTGGCTCTCCATACCCACACAATTACTGACCCACTGCCAAACTGGTCATGCTGAAGGATGTTGCAGGCAGCAGAACATTCTCCAGGATGTCTCCAGACTCTTTCACATCTATCACATGTTCTCAGCGTGAAACTACACTCATCCGAGAAGAGCACAGGGTGCCTAGGTCTGATCTGACAATCTTGGTATTCTCTGGCAAATGCCAATCGCCCTGCATGGTGTTGGTCTCTATGCACAATACCAACTTTTGGACATCAGGCCCTTTACCACCCTCATAGAGTCATTTTCTGACATTTTGAGCAGACATATAGATTGGTGGCCTGCTTGAGATAATTTTTCAGGAATTTGGCGCTGTTCTGCATGTCCATCCTCGCACAAAAGAAGAGGTAATCGTCCTGCTGCTGGGTTGTTGCCCTCATACAGCCCCCTCCATGTCTTCTGGTGTAGTTGCCTGTCTCCTGGTACCTGCTCCATGCTCTGGGTATTGTGCTGGCTGACACAGCTAACCTTCTTGCAACAGCTAGCATTAATTGTTCCATCCTGGAAGAGCTGGACTACCTGAGCAACTTGCTAATTGCCTATTATTTCTACTTGGTCAGATCCAGGGATGGCGTACAGACAGTCCGCGCTGCTTGAAATAATCAGTCACAAGTCTTTAGTTAAAAGACCCCCCTTCTTTATTTCCACCTACGCGTTTCAGTGCCACTCCGGGCACCGTCATCAGGGTATTACATGTGTCATACAACCACAACTTATATATCACATATACCAGATGATCTAGATAAACGTCATTGATGACAAGCAAGTCATCAACAAAATCTGACCATTCTGTGTTCATTAAATGATCAATATTTCAGCATTGATGCCAATTTATTTTCTTAACCTAAAAAACATTTCGGAGGGTTTCAGCTTTCAAAAGAGTAATTTATAAACCAATGTATGGATTTAACGTCAGGTTATAAGCTTTTATTTACATAACATGGATAAGCGACATAACTTCTGTCAAGGAGTGTAACGTAAAGCTGCACTACCTACCCACTTTTGGCCTCATCTGCAGCAATGTGCAGATCCAGAGCTTAACCTGTAAACGTGAGATAAATGCGCATAGGGTCTTATCCTTTTTACAAAGGGTTATAGCGGTAAATATCAGGAACTGCTCACCTGGTTCAGTTGTGTCACCCACAACCGGTATAATCGCCTGAAAGATGGCTTGTAGAATGGCTGCTGCAGGGCCGCACCATCACGATGAACGTGGAAACAGGAATGCTGCAATGGGACAGGGTTCCCTGAGGAAGGAGCTCGGATAGAGGCTCTGAAACGCGTAGGATAGAATAAAAGAAAAATCTGCCCAGTTAACTCTTTGTTTCCTGGTGATTCTTGGTGGCAGCGCGGGCATTCCGGCATTTTGTCCCATTGCAGCAGATCCAGAGCTTGGCTCCGATGACAGAGGAGGACTTGAGCTAACACTCAGGAAGTGACCCTTTGCCTATGCCATCCAGGAACGGGAGCACCATGTGTCACACTTCAAAGGATCTTGCATTCCTGGGTTGTCCCACATTTTGAGTGATGTAGATGATACATATTTAATAGCAATGTACAGTCAGTTACCATTGCTGGCAGAAGAACATCCCTGGGTTGTCCCACATTGTGACTGATATAGCGGATATATATTCGATAGAAATCTACAGTCAGTCACCATTGCTGGCAGAAGAACATCATTGGGTTGTCCCACATTGTGACTGATATAGCGGATATATATTCGATAGAAATCTACAATCAGTCACCATTGCTGGCAGAAGAACATCATTGGGTTGTCCCACATTGTGACTGATATAGCGGATATATATTCGATAGAAATCTAGTCAGTCACCATTGCTGGCAGAAGAACATCCCTGGGTTGTCCCAAATTGTGACTGATATAGCGGATATATATTCGATAGAAATCTACAGTCCGTCACCATTGCTGGCAGAAGAACATCCCTGGGTTGTCCCACATTGTAATTGATATAGGAGATACATACTTGATATCAATTTAAAGTCAGTCAGGTTTGCTGACTGAAGAACATCCCTGGGTTGTCCCATATTGTCTCTGAGATAGGTAATACATATTCAATAGCAATTTACACTTTTAATAGCCAACTAATGACCTTCTGAAAACTTGAATTGAGGGCTAAAACTACCACTGCAATCCTACATAGATAATGTTTGTCATGGGAGGCCTTTGTCACGGTGTCTTCCTGCATCTTTGACAAAGCCCTCAGGGGTAATATTTGGAAATTTTATGTACATTCTGCACTGGATCAAAAACTATAGTATCAACAAGTCTTCTCTTTTTATATAACCTGGTGAATATTGCCAATTAAAATTTCAGAGCCATGTGGAGGGTCTTCTCGAACCCATCTTGGAGGGGGCACCATATGTCCTTTGTCCACTTACTTGAACGAGTGATATATTTGAGATTGTTATCCAGTTGAATAGTGCTTCTTTTTGGTTCACAGACTTAAGCTAAGACTGGAATCACACTGTCCGTGTGACATGCGGGCAGTCAGACGAGTCTTGGAGCAGTCATCTGGAGCGGTCTCTCCCTGTCTGGACGGGAATGTCAGCTGCTTGTATTTCTATGCAGCTCCACACTCCCCATCCAGAGAGGGGGAGGCTGGTCAGGGTTAATGATCCAACACTCATCCGAGAGACTCGCATATCACACGGACAGTGTGATTCCAGCCTACAGCTGAGGCTCGCAGGCAACAGTCACTGCTATTTTCTTGTAATCCATGTCTCTTGCCCTTCTTCTCTGTAGTCTATGCCCTTAAACGAATTAAAAAAGCAAATAAGGGCCCTACAATATGAATAAGTGAGGGTACTCTCAAATGTACAGAGAAGGGCCATCCCAAATTTATAGAGGAGGGCACATCCAAGCTAATGTTACTGGGCCACCTGAGGGCTCTAATCAGACTCAGATTTGCTGACACCTGCAGGCCCTCTGAAAACTTAAAATGAGCTTCCAGAATGACATAGCAGTGGTGTGGTGGGGGAGGGGGTTGGTGAAGCCTAACAAAACAATGGGCATGTTGGAACTGGCATTGTAAATTACTATGGAATATGTATTCCATTGTCAGAGTCACAATGATCGAGGGACCGCCCAAATGTATAAATAGCAGCAGTCCCTCTTAGGCTGCTTTCACATCAGCGGTTTTCGCTGATCGCGGAAGTTGCGGTGAAAAAACCGCAACTGCCACGATTACCGCATAACAGCCGCACTTGCGGTTCACTTGCGGCAAGCCCCATACAATGTCTATGGGGCTTGCGGTAAGTGTGCGGCAGGTGCGGCAAGTGCGGTTTCGGCACTTGCGGCAGGTGTGGCCGCGAAAAAAAAACGCGGTATGCCGTGGGTTTTTCGTGGCCGCACCTGCGGCAAGTGCCGATACCACACTTGCCGCACCTGCCGCAAACCCCATTGACATTGTATAGGGCTTGCCGTAAGTGAACCGCAAGTGCGGCCGTTATGCGGTAATCGCGGCAGTTGTGTTTTTTTCACCACAACTGCCGCAATCAGCGAAAACCGCTGATGTGAAAGGGGCCTTAAATGTATATTACAGGGCAAAGATTAACATACCAATGGACACTTTGTACAGTAGCTGGCCTTGTAAAGTGATGAGGAATATGTAACTAAAAATTATGTTTGACAATATATAGGGACCTCCCGTTTGTAAAAGGTGAAAAAAAAGCCACAACAGTATGTGTGAATAAATGCTAAAGGGAATAGTGACGAGCCACCACCTAAGTGTTTGAATTTCATTTGATTCACCGAATTGGGGTGCATTCGACGAATTGTTCTTCGAACGTTCGTCGAGCCCTGTTGAAGCCCATTGGAATCAATGGCAGGCTGCAGCAAACACATAGAAAACACCGTCAAAAATGTCCAAAAACGGCCTAACTACTCAGAATAGACAACAAACACCAGGAAAAGTGACAACAATTTACATTATAAATACTCTCATGACGTAGCATGGGTGCACGAAACACAGTCTGTGTCAACTAAAGAGGAGCCACCACCCTGGTGTTTAAATTCGATTTGATTTGTCAAATTGGGGGTGTGTTCGTTGAATGTTCGTTGAACACTGTCGAACATCATTGAAAACAATGGCAGGCTAACACAAACACATACAAACACATAGAAAACACATAGAAAACAGCTTCAAAGGTGTCCAAAAGCTGACAAACTACTCAGAAGACACAACAAACACATGGAAAAGTGACAAGTACATATAGTCATGCGAAAAGAAAAGAGGTGGAGGAGTAAAAGGAGGAGGAGACACAGATATAGGCATGTCATTCCCTTCTAAAATCATGTAAAACACAGCAAGGGGACTACAACAAGAGTCTCCATTTTTTCCAAAAATTTGGGCACAGACACCACTGTGCACAGGCATCAATTGCCCCGCAGTTGCAAGCTTAAAATGGTTGGTGAGGTGACTTTCATGCAGCACATTCAAAAATCCACAAGCCTTTAGTCTCCCCATGGTATCTGTAATGGTACCTTTACACGTCACTACCGAAGGTAGCAACAGGTAGGGACCGCACGTGCACGCGCGCATTTTCAATGGTTGCTAACGGTACCTGATACCGCAAATACACGCCGCCACAAGGTGCACCACATAAGGTATTTTTGTTCCCTGGAAGTGCCGACGGGTGCCGCAGATTACCTTCTGTGGAGCACCTTCCCTGATTTACACGCCGCTACCACAAGGGAATCTGGGCGTACATATTGTGCGCCGTAACTACATAGGCATGCCAGAGTTGTGTATTACGCAACGCTCGTACGGTGATTGGACAATGCATTAACATCATGATTGGCCAGCCAGCGCAGGGAGGCTGGCTAATACATGACGCTATAGCAAATGTGTTGTGTGACTGGTCAGATCATTAAATATGCCGCCCTGTGCAGGGACAGCCAATGGGTACACAGTAGCCCCCACCTCAACCTCAGATGGAGGCCACAGAGTGGACCATCAGGAGCTGGAGCGCAAGCCTAGCTAGCCGACTACACCGGGCTGTGCAACAAAGACTGACTACCTGCCCCACTCCAGAACCGGAGACCGGCCTCGAACCTACTGAGGCCTACCTGGTTACCGGAGAGGACGCACCACTGCCAACGGGTGCGGAGGAGGCAGACGAAGAGGAGGCGGGCAGCCAAGAAGCCCCGCAGGACAAGACGGAGAAGGACCCCGCGGTTCCAGAACCCGATCAACCGGATGACCTTGACCGAGAATCCCGACCTGCCGAGGAACCTGATGTGGTCGTCGAAGCCGTAGAGGAAGAAGACAACGAGAGTTCCAGTGAGCCCGAGGACTTGATACACACTGGTTTCGAGGAGGAGGAGGAGGCGGAAGTTGCTGCCGAGCAGCTACAAGTGGCTCGGGTTGAGTGGTCTGGCGCCGACGCGGCATCCGCCCTCGACAGCACCATCCGCGTACCGCTACAAAGCTGCCGCCAAGACTGGGTCCCAAACCACGCCAAAAATCAGTGGGATTACGTCCGCACTTCCTGCCGGTCCGACGATGCTATCCGTCAACGCCGCAGAGCTGAGTGGTGGGCCCAGGAGCAGGCGAATCTGCGGGCTCGTGCTGAAGCTCGCCGCCAACCACCGTTACCAGATGAACTCCGCAAGAAAGGTATTGTCATCACCTTCAATTTGGACAACGGGTGGGGTTTTGCCTGGGAGGAGGGGTATATGAGGAGACCTTTGCATCCCGCCGGGACGTTGAGTCTCATCTCCCTAAGGGACACCCCGATCGCGACCTGTACCTGGGAGAAGCCATTTCCTATGAGCGCCATGCTGGCTTGGCTAAAGGGGTGGTACGCTCTCCGGGTCCGTAAGTGTGAATTGCATCCTTAAAAAGTAACCTTGCTTTATAACTTTGCTTTAAAAGTTTTGAAAATGACTCTTTTTTTTTCAAAGACACTTTTCCGTTTAATTGTGTGCTAGTAGAGCGGCCCATTTCTCTGTACTGTTTGGGTTCCGTGACACTTGGGGACAAGTGTAATTTCCCAAGGGGGAGTGTGGCGCCCGCAACGAGGGCGTCACAGGAAGGTATTGCATCCCTGACTGAAGATGTAATATCTTCCGTCTCAGTGATGAAATAGTTAAACCCAGAGCCACATGCACCACTCAGAGGTAGAGGGCCAATCAGGTCCTGGAGGGAGGAGTGTAAGGTGTAGTGTGGGGAGGGGGGAAGTTAGTAGTAGTAGGAGTTGGAAGGAAGAAGGAGAGGGAACAGGGACCTGCACAGTGCCGTGCAGCCATGAAAAGGCAACTTTACCAGCAGGGCACCACCAACCAGTGACCCAGACCAGAAAAACGGGCAACGAAGCAAATAAGCAATGGGTTAAACAACACCCATGCCCAATCCCGCCGGACACCGGTTCCGAGGCAGCCAGTTGTTCACCGCTGTTCTGAAAACTGGAATGATGGAGTAGCTTCATAGGAGCGCATCACTACAGCCCCGATTCAGCCGTCTTGCCAGCAGTGTACCCACCTGTGGAGAACAGGACCCTTTACAGCCATCTCGGTACAGCGGCTAAGGAATCCAATAGAAGTTCACCCAGTACCTTGAACTGGTGCACTAAGGAAGCAGGGCAACCAGAATGGGACTAGTACTAAAGAGGAGGAACACCGTGGAGCTCTGGACTGAGGCTGTTCATCACTGGAACCACCCGGTCCGTTCCCTAAAGACTGTATACCGTGTACTGCACCGAACCTACAGTAAAGACCCGTTACAGAGGAGCATTGTGTCAGTGCATTTCTTCCAGAACTATTGTTTACCTTGCTCATCAAATTAGCCGAGCTGCCGTATTCCATCCAGTGCAGCCCCTGGCCCCGGGGACTACTGCTCATCCTGTGGGGAGCATCCCATCTAGCTGCCGCACATCCCCCCGGAGACCCAAGCAGCAACGGTGCCATCACCGGACACCCACAGGTGGCGTCACGACAATCAAGACTTATCCCAATCCCCCATCCCTGCCATTTGACCACCGGGCCCTACTGCCTCAGGTGCGGAACCGTGACAAGGGAAGCATCGCCTGAGACGTGAGAACCCGGCAACGGTGAGTCACATGGAAGACTCATAAGATTAGGGAGACCTTGATCACATTTCTGTTGTGCGAGGTTGTGGGGAGAGTGCAGAGAAAGGAAGATTATTCTTATCTCGCCGCCACCAAATCAACAAGGACTTGGGCCTCCTGGATGTGCAAGACACACAAGTGCCTTCTTGCTGCACTACCTGCAACATGACCCTTGGATTGTCAGAATTCGAAGTAATGCCGACTACTGGGTTGCCATAAACTTAGATTCCCGGTACAAGAGTAAATTTGGCTAAATAATTCCTGTCATAGAAAGGGATTCACACAGGCTTGGTCTGGGCCGCCGGGTAACCGGTTAAAAGTCATGGTGGGCCCCCAGGCATTGTGGCCCCGCCCCCATAGCCCGCGCCCCCGAATGGCCCGAACGGGTCCCCGGAGGACAGGGCCGGCGTTAGCAACCGGCATAGAGTCCTTCCTAACCTGAGCGGCAGCAGCACAAGATCTTTATATCCAGCACCATCGTGGTGCACACAGGAGAGGACATCTGCTGCTGGCTTTCACTGCAGTCAGACGCTGACGCTATAGATAAGCGTCTCTGCTCAGGTTAGGAGGGAGAGGTGGGGAAACAGTGCTCAGGGGGCATCATATTAGGTCAGGCCTGCAGGGGCCCCAGCTCTCAAGAAGGCTCCCCCTCCCAAGAAGCCTGCAGGGGCCCTAGCTCCCCCTGCCATGAAGCATACAGGGGCCCCAGCTCCTACTTCCATGAAGCCTGCAGGGCCCCCAGCTCCCGCTCCCGCTCCCAAAAAGCCTGCAGGGGCCCCAGACCCCAGCTCCCAAGAAGCCTCCCCCTGCCATGAAACATACAGGGGCCCCAGCTCCTGCTTCCAAGAAGCCTGCAGGGGCCCCAGCTCCCCCTCCCTCTGTGCTCTCCAATCGCAGTGTCAGTTAGGGGGAGGGGTGCCTGCCTGCAGTGCTTCTACTACAAGAAAAGATGAAGTGCTGTCCTGAAGACCAGGAAGGAAAAGAAAAAGACCTCTACATAGATAAGTATAGTGTGTAGTGTGCAATGTGTGTGTAGTGTGCAATGTGTATGTAGTGTGCAATGTGTGTGTAATGTGTGTGTAGTGTGCAATGTGTGTGTAGTGTGCAATGTGTGTGTAGTGTGCAATGTGTGTGTAATGTGTGTGTAGTATGCAATGTGTGTGTAGTGTGCAATGTGTGTGTAGTGTGCAATGTGTGTAGTGTGCAATGTGTCTAATGTGTGTGTAGTGCGCAATGTGTGTGTAGTGTGCAATGTGTGTGTAGTGTACAATGTGTGCAATGTGTGTGTAGTGTGCAATGTGTGCAATGTGTGTGTAGTGTGCAATGTGTGTGTAGTGTGCAATGTGTGTGTAATGTGTGTGTAGTGTGCAATGTGTGTGTAGTGTGCAATGTGTGTGTAATGTGCAATGTGTGTGTAGTGTGCAATGTGTGTGTAGAGTGCAATGTGTGTGTAGTGTGCAATGTGTGTGTAGTGTACAATGTGTGCAATGTGTGTGTAGTGTGCAATGTGTGTGTAGTGTACAATGTGTGCAATGTGTGTGTAGTGTGCAATGTGTGTGTAGTGTGTAATGTGCAGTGTGTAAGGTGTAATGTGCAGCGTGTAGCGTGTAATGTGCAGCGTGTAATGTGTAATGTGCAGCGTGTAGCGTGTAATGTGCAGCGTGTAATGTGTAATGTGCAGCGTTTAATATGTAATGTGCAGCGTGTAATGTGTAATGTGCAGCGTGTAATATGTAATGTGCAGCGTGTAATGTGTAATGTGCAGCGTGTAATGTGCAGCGTGTAATGTGTAATGTGCAGCGTGTAATGTGTAATGTGTAATGTGCAGCTTGTAATGTGCAGTGTGTAATGTGTAATGTGCAGCGTGTAATGTGCAACGTGTAATGTGCAATGTGTAATGTGCAGCTTGTAATGTGCAGCGTGTAATGTGTAATGTGCAGCGTGTAATGTGTAATGTGCAGCGTGTAATGTGCAGAGTGTAATGTGCAATGTGTAATGTGCAGCTTGTAATATGCAGCGTGTAATGTGCAGTGTGTAATGAGTAATGTGCAGCGTGTAATGTGCAGCGTGTAATGTGCAATGTCACACATGCAGAAGTATCAGCAGAGGCATTTACAGAATCTTAGTTCTGCTTTTCCACAAAACACCAGTGGTGCACATAGTGAATCTCACAGTTCTAACTTGCCAACCGTGGGACTGTCAAGTCATCACTCAAACCAAAACAGTAACACTGTATCTGGTGGTAACAGCAATTTTGTGGAATTATTTCACCAATTTTTTAGACCATCCTTTGCAAGGCCAGAGGAGACAAGAAGTCTGACACATAGTCAACTCCTGGAGAGGATGATACAGGAGTATCTCCAAGTGAACATCAATACCATGACGTGGAACTGGACCCTTGCTCATTTTGGGCTTCCCAGCTGGAAAAATGGCATGAGCTTGCGACTCACGCCTTGGAGATCTTGTCATGCCCTGCAGCCAGCGTTCCCTCTGAACGTGTTTTCAGCGCTGCAGGTGGTGTGCTGACAGATAAGAGCACGCGGCTGTGTCCAGTGACAATGTAGACAGACTAATGTACATCAAGATGAACAAGTCATGGATCCACAAGGACTTTTATTCCTCTGTGTCATCCTGAGTTGGGTTATTCTTTGTGATGTCAAAAAAGGCCCAGGCTAGGCAAGGCTTAGAGCCCATGCAACTTGAAGAAGAGCCACCACGACTTCTGCTCAGAGGCAGAGCTGTGGTTGAGGATGCAGTTGTTGACGTGCTTCCAGTACTCCGTCTCTGTCCAGGAAGGCACAACCTAACCTCGTCATCACTAGCATCCTCCTCCACCTCCTCTCATCGACTGGCTGACTGTGGGTGACAGTAAGTGGGATCTCCAACCTCATCATCACCCTTTGTGCTCTCACACCCGTCGTCCTCAGAGCCAACCTCTTCCTGCCCTGACCGAAAAGTCAAGTTGTTGTTCCAATAAGGTATCTCAGTCTCATCTTCTTCATTGTCTCCACCAACAGGACTTAAGGCCACTTTACACACACAGATATCTATGTCCAACTTCTAAACAGATCTCTGGTTGCAGTGAAATCATGGACACATTGTTCCATTTTGTGGCTGTGTACAAATGGAGCAATGTGTCCATGATTTCACTGCAACCAGAGATCTGTTCAGAAGGTGGACACAGATATCTGTGTATGTAAAGTGGCCTTTACAGTTTGGGAATGAGGGTCTACATTATGCTTGCTCAGAACTTTCTTCATCTGGGCCTGGATCCAACTCACAAAGCTTCTGGGCATCAGTGCAGATCATTTCTTCGTCTGGACTCACTGCAGCTTTGGAGTAGACCTCTGATTCCCAGGCTATAGTATGAGTGAACAGCTCTGCATACTCAACAGTCTGTTTTACACCATACTCAGATGGGCGGCTGGAGACTTGGGAGCTGTGAGGAAGCAAGTGCGATTGGGGTGACACCTCTGAGGACTGGTGTATTTGTGATGTTGAAGTTGAGATGGAGGAGAGCCAACTTGAAGAAGCGCTTGCTATCCATTCAAGCACCTGCTCTTTTTGTGTCTCATCTACACTTGGTAGCGATCGGCGTGTGACTCGTGTCCGTAAGAAAAGGATCATATCATATTGAAAATGAAAAGATGTAGACATCTAAGTTTGGCTGAAAGATAGTCTTTCTCCTGCAGATGTTACTGTTACTCTACCACCTACCCCACGGATACAAACTTTTTTTCCCTTTCCAACACGCCTATTGCCCTTTCAACCAGCAGCAGGGCTTTTGCCACTCATTTTGGAGGTTAACTAATTGGCAACTCTGTAGTTGTTGCAAAAAAAAACTACGGATGGAAACCGAAAAGAGCTGAGTGGTGAAACTGTGCTACTAGACCCAAAGGATTGCCTGGGTTAGATGCAGTAAAGAATTATTAGATACACAGGCGGTGTAGCTTGCTTCACAACTGGGCTACTCCACTAACTACCAGACACTGCTACTAAAAAAGGATTGCCTAGGTTAGATGCAGTAAAAATTGTTATTAGATCGACAGGGGTGTAGATTGCTTCACAGGTGGGCTACACCGCTGACTAACAGACACTGCTACTAGCCCAAAATGATTTCCTGGGCTAGATGCAGTAAAGAATTGTTATTAGATAGACAGGCAGTGTAGCTTGCTTCACAAATGGGCTACACCGCTGACTACCAGACACTGCTACTAGCCCAAAAGGATTGCCTGGGCTAGATGCAGTAAACAATTGGCTACTAAAGACAGGTGGTGTAGCTTGCTTCACAGCAGTGCTACACTACTAGCCCAAAAGGTTAGCTGAGCTAGATTTGGCCAGATGCTGTGAAAAACACTTGCACAGCACTGCCATAGACCTGCCTGGTAAAAAAAAAGTGCCAGGAACTGCTCTAACATAGCCCTCAAAAGAGCTCATAGTACAATTAGTCCCTACTTCTCTGAACTAGCCCGCAAAAGGGCTGATATTACAACTTGTATCTATACAGGGGGTGTAGCTTGCTTCACAGTTGGGCTACACCGCTGACTACCAGACACTCCTACTAGCCCAAAATGATTGCCTGGGCTAGATGCAGTAAAACATTGTTATTAGATAGACAGGGGGTTTAGCTTGCTTCACAGGTGGGCTACACCGCTGACTACCAGACACTGTTACTAGCCCAAAAGGATTGCCTGGGCTAGATGCAGTAAAAAATTGTTATTAGATACACAGGCGGTGTAGCTTGCTTCACAGGTGGGCTACTCCGCTAACTACCAGACACTGCTACTAGCCCAAAAGGATTGCCTGGACTAGATGCAGTAAAACATTGTTATGAGATAATAGAAATAAGAGAAAACAGAGCAAGGGAAAAACCTGATGGAAATTTTACAAGAAATCTAGGGTGGGGGTATATAGATGGACTCTCACCTAATCTGGTTGTGCTGTCTCTGCACAACCAGAGTGTACGCTCTCCAGCTCCGCTCTTTTCACCGACCGGGTCCGCTCCCGCGTCTCCTCAATCACGTGGTGCGAGTGTTCGTGTGACCGTGGCGTCACGGCAGGTCCTTCACTTCCTCCTTGCTCCTGTAATCAAATTACCGATCGGCTCCGCAGCTCCAATACAACCCACAGCAAGTGGGAATCAATTCAGTGTAATATGTGTTGTCCTTATAGGAGCGCTGGAGCACAAATATAGTCCGGTTCTCTAAGATTAAAAGGCTTTATTTGACAACCACAACATGTTTCAAAGACGGTATGTCGTCTTCCTCAGGTGGATTTACATAATTGCATCCCTGGACATCTCATATAATCACACCTTCCAATCATACCACAGCAATTAAAGGGGTGATTTCATTAACCCTATCCTCTCCATAGGGTGATTCTCATAGATAAGTGTCGCCTACAAAAAGCTTGCACACTTACTAAAATACTATATCACTAAAATCTCATTGTGATAATATGACTAAAATAATCAGAATGATAATGGAATTCACAGAATGTTATTATAATACACATCAATCATATAAACGTATCCTCACCATTATACACACATACCTAAATATACTTCATCTCTTATATGATTAATTCATACACTAAAAACGATAAAAATTGTTTTTAAAAATGTATAAAAACAACACATATATAAATCCTATTTGGTAATTCTGGAATATATGGAAACCAATATATTCCTTTCAAGGGCCAGTACTGATTTTTTTTATTTTTTTTCCCCTCTTATTCTCTATTTATGTACGCCCTCTATCATAAGATTTAGTCCCTCTGGGGTTAGAGTGGCAAGTTTAAAAATCTAGAAGCTTTCCTTTTTCACTATAACCCTGAATCTGTCCGTTTCCGTTTCGGGAAGCCTATCTATAATGGTGAGTTTCAACCCCCTGGGGTCCTTCGAGTGGACCATAAAAAAATGCTTTGATAAGCTATGCAAGGTGAATCCACTCTGTATATTAGATCTGTGCTTGTTTAGCCTCGCATGCATTTTCTGTATCGTTCTTCCCACGTATTGGAGTCCACACGTACATTGTAACACATAGATCACATAACTAGATTGACAGTTAACCTTACAATTAATTTTGAAGGTTTCCTTTGCTACTTCTGAATGAAACATCATGGTACCAGAAATGAATCGCCCTGCAACACAAACAACCAGGGGATCTACATTTTTTCTCATTCCCAGTTCTTAATATTGTATTACTTGGGGACACCCAACTTTGTATACTGCAATTTTTTCTGAACACTATATGAGGTTTTTTTGATAGTACATTCGCCAGTATGGAGTCCCCCTCCAGAATGAACCAATGTTTATCTAGCAATTGTTTTATTTTGCTGCGGGACTTATTAAAAGTTGTCACAAGACTCCAATCTCTACAGGCCTTAGCTCGAGCCTCCTCTTTTCCACTCTGGACCTTATCAATGCATGATGCCTGAGTCAATGTGGCTGTCCGATTATAGGCATCCTTCAATAATTTTTTGGGGTATCCCTTTTGAACGAATCTCTCTTTCAAGACCTGTGCTTCCCTTTCATAGTCTTCTTGATCAGAGCAATTTTTGCGTATCCGCCAATATTTGCCATATGGAATATTTTTATGCCATCTGGGTAGGTGTCCACTGTCATACCTCAAGTAACTATTTACATCAACTGACTTGAAGTGTGTCGACGTGGACACTCTACCCACACCATTCAAACAAATGTTTAAATCCTAAAAGGTTATCTCGGTCTTCGACATTGTAACTGTAAATTGAAGGCCCCAAGAATTACTATTTAACTCTTGTGTAAATTTCAAGGCTTGTTCTTCCGTGCCCTTCCAGACAAAGAAGAGGTCATCAATAAAACGCCTATAAAGGACAATATGTCTCTGTGCAAGTCGGGACTGTGCGATGAGGACGGACTCGAAATGACCCGTGAAGAGATTTGCATAACTCGGGGCGAATCTCGTCCCCATCACACAGCCCTTCTTCTGCCGATTAAATACCAGGAGAACACTTGGAGTTTTATAGTGCAAAAGTATTAACATTCATTTATTATTTAAGTCCATAAAAATATTGAACATAGTTACATAAATATATACAATCAAGGACGGTACATTTAGTGCCAACAAAAAACAAAGACAGTCCGGTTACAGTGTAAAAAACTCAGAACCGTCGGACAATAAAAACTTACATGGTCAGGGTAATCCCCATAGGAAGACAATCTCATAATCTGAAACCATGCCTTATATATCCATATTTAAAAACATACATCAAGTGAAAATTATGCAGTAATTCATCTATTATATAATCACGAATGGGATTTTTGCCCCTTTTGAGTCCGCTCACGCTGCGAGTCAATGTCGTCATGTGGATACGACCGAAGCATTGGCCGCGCAGCGGCCATTGCGAGCAGTTCTAAGGCGACTCGCTATGCCCGCGCAGCGGGCATGGCGAGTCGCCTTAGCAGCGCGAAGCATTGGCCGCGAAGCGGCCATTGCGAGTCAGAGACTCGCTCTGCTAGAATCCC
Source organism: Allobates femoralis (assembly GCA_033576535.1). Lineage (NCBI taxonomy): Eukaryota > Metazoa > Chordata > Amphibia > Anura > Aromobatidae > Allobates > Allobates femoralis. The sequence goes on from JARQOC010000004.1 coordinate 496,806,757, forward strand.
GATGCATCTGCATCGGGCACCCAGCTAGTAGTCACATATATGTCTATATGAGTCTCACTATATTAAGCTTACATTGCCACAATGTGCAAAACATCTGCGGTTTATGAGCCCTCTAAAACAACCCATAATCATTGGGCCATAGTACAATGGGTATTAGTTTACTTTAGACCATCAGAGTAGGAGCAATTCTCCAAAATGCATGAATTACAAGCATAATCATATTACCCATAGGTCCAATGCTGCAGAGTGAATTGTACCGGACTCAGGACAGACACACACAGAGACACTCGATCCTACACGTGTTTCGCTGTTTTTTAGTGTGCTTGCTTCCTCAGGGAAAGATCTATACACACCTTATGGCCACGACCTTATATACCCTATAAATGTTTGTGGATGAACTTCACCTGAGTCCCTTCTGCCCAGCATGTTGGCGCATAGGTGCTGGGGAAGACGCAGCGGCGGAAGTCCTCCCGGCGTCCCGGAAGTGCGCGATATTATGACGCGCGCAGAGTCAGGCAGTTGCCATGACGCTGCGCATATGCGCACCTCCATTTGGTCACGAGTTAGACCGTCAGCAGCAGCGGGCCACAGCACTCAAGCGCACGCCGGACAGAAGAGAAAGCTATCTATAAGAAGTAAAGGAAAGGGGAAAAAGTGCCAGTATCCAGCTACAAACTGGCTCTCATGATTGGTGACATACAAATACCATAAATATTACAAATATATATAGAGACAAATGTCTTGTGTAGAAATTCCATAAGAGTCGACCACGTCTCTCCGGCAGTCTCTCCCTCAGTTGTTGCTCATATTGGACGAATTCAAACGCAGGCATTAAGAATCAAAGGTCATGGTAATCCATAATACTGAAAGGGCAGAAAAGAATTTTTCAATTAACACAGACATATAGACAAACACCAAAGGTCAAGTGTAACTAGTATTAGAAAAGAGGAGCTTGGACAACTAAAATATCATAGAAATGGAACATAGCTAATAATTTCATTCAGGCCTCTAGGGACCAAGGTGTAAAGAGTGGAAATCCACTTTGCTTCACACCTGGCCAGCATGCCTTTCAGGTCTTCCCCTCTAATCCCTGCGTGGATTACATCAATACCTCTAACTTTAAGGCTGCTAGCATCACAATTGTGATGGATTTTAAAATGCCTAGGCAGAGTTTTAAGTATTGTTAAATCCTCGGATCCTCCAGCTGCCTCAATACCCCGCACATGTTCTCTCACTCTTAGACGTAACTCACATGACGTCAAACCCACGTAAATCCGTGGGCAGCTGCATGTTGCAAAATAAACTACGTGAGTAATACTACACAAGATATAATGTCGTATATTATAAGTTCTCTTATTATCACTCGAGTGAAAGGTTCCTGTGCGAAGAATATTGGGGCATGTGGAGCAGTCACCGCATAGGAAACAGCCAAGACGCTGTGTCCGGGGTCCAAATGGTAGTTGTCTCTATGGGACATAATGGCTATTTACAAGTAAATCTTTCAGATTTCTTGCACACTGTGCAGTCATCAGTGGCACATCAGAGATGGTTTCAGCCAAGTAGGGGTCGGTCTTTAAAATCGACCAATGTCTCGCAAATATTTCTCTCATTACACCCCATTCCCGATTGAATGTGCCAATGAATCGTATTTTGTCACTAGTCCCATCAGTGGGTCTCCCACGATATTGTAGGAGATCTTGTCTCTCTGTATTTTTTGCCCTACAGTAGCTCTTTTTTAGACAACGCCTCTGTATCCTCTTTCCAAAAAGCGGTTCCATAGGTCGCCAGGTTGTTTTCAAAATCCTGATTGGACGAGCCGATATGCCTCATCCTAAGATACTGGCCGGTCGGGACGGCTCTAATGTTTGACTTTGTATGTGCAGAAGACGCATGCAAAAGTGCGTTAGTAGATGTCTCTTTCCGAAAAACATCAGTCTGTATCATCCTGCACTTATCTAATTTGATCTTTATATCTAGAAAGTCAATCTCCAGGGGGCTACATTTCAGTGTCAATTTGATGTTCATACTATTATTGTTCAGCTCACCCACGAAGACGTCAAGCTGCTCCGTCGTGCCAAGCCACAACATCAGAATATCATCTATGTATCTGATCCAGCACTGCAGATGGGTGTCGGCCTGCACACCTCCGCCACCAAAAATCAACCTCTCCCAAAATCCGAGGCAGAGGTTGGCGTACGAAGGCACACAGGCCGCGCCCATCGCAGTGTCGCGTATCTGCAAGTAAAACTGATCTTTAAATACAAAGAAATTGTGCGCCAGGGCAAAACGGAGCAGATCGAGGATCAAATCGCCCATCCTACCGCCCTGACCACCAGCATCCAGGAAAAACCGAACAGCTCGCAATCTGTCCTCATGCCCTATTGAGGTATAGAGGCTGTCCACGTCTAAAGTGGCGAAGAGTGTATCTTGATCCATAAAGATACCGTCAACACATCTCAGGACGTCCGTCGTGTCTTTCACATATGAAGGAAGTATTTCTACCTGAGGTTTTAAATAGTAATCAATGAAACGACAGATTGGTTCACATAGATTGTTGATACCGGACACGATCGGACGACCCGGAGGGTTGACGGCATCTTTATGGATCTTAGGGAGAATATAGAAAGTAGAGATATGTGCAAAATTAACGGTTAGTCCATCTCTCATTTTTTTGTCTATTATCCCCTAATCTAAAGCTCTATTTAGGATTTCAGCTAGATCCTTGGAAAAACTGGATAGGGGATTAAAGGAGAGTTTTTGATATGTCTCCTTATCCCTCAATTGCTTAAAAACTTCTCGTTCATATTTGATCTTAGGCCACACTACTATATTCCCATCCTTGTCCGCCTGTTTGATAACCACATCGTCTATCTCATGCAATTGCTGTAGAGCTGAACTATGTCTATGAGTCAGGTTATCATGTTGTCTACGTGTTGATATATGTTTAATTTCTTCAGAAACCAACCTAGTGAAAATATCCACTGCTGGACAGATGGACAGGGGTGGGAAACGTTTAGATCTAGGCAAGAGGGATTTCGGAAACTCACGTGTAACTGAAGTGGTCTCATTATCCAGAAGTTCCTCCAGAGCTAGGATGGCCTCTTTTTCAGCCCGATTCACAGGATCACCAACTGGTCTTTTTTGGTATAATTTGCGTAGGAGTAGCTTCCGCGCAAAAATGTTAAGATCTTTTAGGTCTGTAAAATAATGAAAAGGATTAGTTGATGAATAATTTAAACCCCTTGACAGCAATTCCAACTGAGAGTCAGTCAGGACATGGGAAGAGAGGTTAATCACCTGCAGGCATCCTTAACCTTTCTTATTCTGTGGTTTGTTATTTGAATTTTGTTTGTTATTATTTCGTCCCACTACAGATCTTGTGCTTATGCCCTTTTGGTGATCTCCTTACGTAGTCCCCACTGAACTCAAAGATGAAACACTTGGGGTTGACTCTAAAGATGTAATTGAAGCTGATCTTGAATCTCAGTCTGCTGGGTCTCCATGGTTACCCTGTCCTCCAGGGCCACCACTACCACCCTGGCCTCGCGGCCTCCACGTCCGCCTTGGCCTCCAGTTTTTGTTGGTCTTGGGCGGGTGTTCCATTTAAACACCTTATTGTTGGCATAATACTGTGAATCACTTTGCATTTCCTTTAACTTATACTCCTTGAGGTCCTTCTCCCATTTCAGACTTTCCTCATCCAATTCTTCCTCAGGCTTACTCAAAGCTTGTTCGTGTAATTTATCTGTAAGGACCCTCCCGATACTCTCTATCTCTGCCTCAAGACTCTCTAGAGTCGTGGTATTATGTTCGCAGAGCAGCTCTAAGAATGTTTTAGAACACTCTTTGGCCACATTCTCCCATTTGGTTTTAAATTCCTCGTCATCAATTTGGAACGAGGGGAAGACCTGTACTCTAAGTCCCATAGGGACAAGACCTTTAGAAATATATCTAGTTAAAAATGCTCTATTCCAAAACATTTTCATTCTCTTTTATATTAATTCCTTATATTTAGGAATCAATATTTGGGTAGGTTGTCCATTCTCAGTTCCAACACCAGTGTCACTATCGTCCTTGAATAGCAAATCGAGTTCTTCAAGCCAGGTTTGGTCTCTGGCTTTATAGTCCATGCCGTTTATTGAACATGCTGTGGATAACACAGAAACGATAATCAATATACACATAAGGTTCAATTCCCACATCATAATTTCGGCTCAAAAGTTTGTCGCACCTCCATAAAACTTAGATAAAATACCAGGAGAACACTTGGAGCTTTATAGTGCAAAAGTATCAAAGTTAATTTATTATTTAAGTCATAAAAACATAGAAGACAGTTACATAAATATATACAATCAAGGACGGTACATTTAGTGCCAACATAAAACGAAGACAGTCCGATTACAGTGTAAAAAACTCTGAACAGTCGGATAATAAAAACATACGTGGTCAGGGTAATCCCCATAGGAAGACAATCTCATAATCTGAAACCATGTCTTACATATCCATCTTCAAAAACATACATCAAGTGAAAATTATGCAGTAATTCATAGTCACAAATATGTCTATATGAGTCTCACTATATTAAGCTTACATTGGCACGATGTGCAAAAAATCTGCAGTTCATGAGCCCTCTAAAACAACCCACAGTCATTGGGCCATAGTACAATCGGTATTAGTTTACTTTAGACCATCAGAGTAGGAGCAATTCTCCAAAATACATGAATTACAAGCATAGTCATATTATCCAAAAGTCCAATGCTGCAGAGTGAATTGTACCGGACTCAGGACAGACACACACAGAGACACTCGATCCTGCACGTGTTTCGCTGTTTTTTAGTGTGCTTGCTTCCTCAGGGAAAGATCTATACACACCTTATGGCCACAACCTCATATACCCTATAAATGTTTGTGAATGAACTTCATCTGAGTCCCTTCTGCCCAGCATGTTGGCGCATAGGTGCTGGGGAAGACGCCGCGCTGGGAGTCCTCCCTGCGTCCCGGAAGTGCGCAATGTTATGATGCACGCAGAGTCAGGCAGTTGCCATAATGCTGCGCACATGCGCACCTCCATTTGGTCACGAGTTAGACCACCATCAGCGGGCCACAGCGCTCATGCGCATGCCGGACAGGAGAGAAACATACAGTGTGTCGAGAGAGATAGTGAATGGGCTATATACAGTACAAAGGAATTTTGTTAGGGAGCATGATAGGCCGCCTTGAAAAGATGTGTTTTTAGTGAGCGTCTGAAGCTATGCAAGTTGTGGATGGTCCTGATTTCTTGGGGTAGAGCATTCCAGGGAATTGGTGCGGCTTGGGAGAAGTCTTGGAGCCGGGAGTGAAAAGATCGGATTAGTGCAGATGTTAGTCGAAGGTCATTTGTAGAACGTAGAGAACGGGTGGTGTGATAGACAGAGATGAGTGAGGAGATGTAGGAGGCGCTGCATTGTGAAGAGCTTTGTGGGTGAGAACAAGCAATTTGAACTTTATCCTGCAGTGTATAGGTAGCCAATGCAATGACTGGCACAGAGCGGAGGCATCTGAGTAACAATTGGCCAGGTATGTGATCCTGACTGCTGCATTAAGGATGGACTATAGAGGGGAAAGTTTAGAGAGGGGGAGGCCGATTAATAGAGAATTACAATAATCAAGGCGGGAGTGGATTAGGGCCACGGTGAGGGTTTTAGTTGTTTCCATGGTGAGAAAAGGGCGGACTGTAGAGATGTTCTTCAGGTGTAAGCGACAAGAACGGACAAGAGATTGTATGTAGGAGGTGAAGGAGAGATTGGTGTGAAACATGACACCCAGACAGCGAGCCTGCTGCCTAGGAGTTATCGTGGTACCGCACACTGAGAGAGAGATGTCAGATTTAGGGAGGTTAGTGGAGGGCGGGAGCAAAAGAAGTTCAGTTTTGGAGAGGTTGAGTTTTAAATAGAGAGCTGACATGATGTTGGAAACAGCAGCTAGACAGTCATTGGTGTTCTTTAACACCGCAGGGGTAAGGTTAGGAGCTGAAGTGTATAATTGTGTGTCGTCAGCATAGAGATGGTACTGGAAGCCAAATCTGCTGATGGAGTGTCCAATCGGGGCTGTGTATAGAGAGAAGAGAAGAGGTCCAAGGACTGAACCCCGAGGGACCCAAATAGTGAGAGAAAGAGGGGAAGTAGAGCCAGCAAATGATACACTGAAAGAGCGGTCAGAAAGATAGGAAGACAGCCAGGAGAGAGCGGTGTCCTTTATACCAATGGAGTGCAACATAGAGAGTAGGAGATGGTGGTCAACAGTGTCAAAAGCTGCAGAGAGATCTAGAAGAATAAGCATAGAGTGGTCGCCATTACATTTTGCTGTCAGTAGGTCATTGGTCACTTTGATGAGGGCAGTTTCTGTAGAGTGAAGGGGGCGGAAGCCAGACTGTAATGGATCTAGAAAAGAGTGAGTGGAGAGGTAACGGGTGAGGCGGGTGTAGATTAGGCGCTCCAGGAGTTTAGAGATGAAGGGGAGGTTGGAGACTGGTCTGTAGTTATTTGTGCAGGATGGGTCGAGAGAAGCTTTCTTTAATAATGGAGTAATGATCGAGTGTTTGAAGGAGGAGGGGAAGATGCCAGAAGAGAGGGAGAGGTTGAAGATTTTGGTTAGGTGAGTGGTGACGACCGGACGGAGAGACTGGAGTAGGTGTGAAGGGATGGGGTCAGTGGTGCATGCAGTGGGACGAGAAGAAGAGAGGAGCCTGGCAACCTCTTCTTCTGTAACTGGGTCAAATGTGGAGATTGAGCTGGAGAAGATGTGGGGAAGAATGGGAGGGTCAGCGCTTGGAGGCTGGTAGCTTATTTCCTGGTGGATGTTGTCTATTTTCTACATAAAGTAAGAGGCCAGATCATCAGCACAGAGGTCGGTGATGGGGGCCTGCACTTTAGGACTGAGGAGAGAGTGAAAGGTGTCAAAGAGTTTTTTTGATTGTTAGATAGTGAGGAAATCAGGGTGGTGAAGTAGGTTTGTTTGGCAAGGTGAAGGGCGGAGTTGTAGGTTTTTAGCATGAATTTATAATGGATAAAGTTTTCTCGTGAGCGAGTTTTCCTCCATAGGCATTCAGCACTCCTAGAGCATCACTGGAGAAATTGAGTTTGTGATGTAAGCCAGGGCTGTTTTGTTCTGTTTTTGGAGGTTCTGAGGGTGAGAGGCGCTACTTGGTCCAGGGTGCTTCTGAGAGTGTTATTATAGTGATTTACTGCCAGATCTGGACAGGAGACTGAGGAGATTGTGGACAGTGATGAGATGAGGGAGTTTGTGAGTGCATGAGGGTTAATGGCCCGTAGATTTCTGGATGTTTGATAAGTAGAGGTGGGCTGTGGTGAGTGAGGGTTAGTAAGTGAGAAAGAGAGAATGTTGTGGTCAGAGAGAAGAGGTGAGTTATCTAAGGAGGAGGTAGAGCAGAGCCGGATAAAGATCAGGTTAAGAGTGTTGCCACCCTTGTGTGTCTCAGAGGTTGAGAGCTGTGAGAGGCCGAGTGACGGGGTTAGAGATAGGAGCTGGGATGCAGATGGGGAGGTGGGGCTGCTTATGGGGATGGTAAAGTCTCCCAAAATGAGGGTTGATAATTCTGAGGACATGAAGTGTATCAACCATGCGGAGAAATGGGCGAGGAACTGGGTGGGTGACCCTGGGGGGCGGTATACCACTGTTACTCTGAGGGGGAAGGGATGGAATAGCCTAATGGTGTGAACCTCAAAATAGGGGAATGAGAGTGGTGGGGCTGGAGGGATGACCTGGAAAGTACATTGTGGGGACAGGAGTAAGCCAACTCCACCACCATGTCTATTCCCAGGTCTCAGGGAATGAGAGAAATGTAAGCCGCCATAAGAAATGGCAGCAGGGGAAGCAGTGTCTGAATCCTGGATCCAGGTTTCAGTTAGGGCCAGGAGGTTAAGAGAGTTGGTGAGAAAGTAGTTATGAATGAAGGGAAGTTTGTTGCATACAGACCGTGGATTCCAGAGAGCGCAATTAAAAGAGGGAGATGAAGGTGTGCATGTGATGTTAATAAGGTTAGTGAGGTTTCTGTGTGACATGGGAGAGGGGTTTAACTTAGAAAAGGGCGAATCAGGGTTGGGAGAGATATCACCTGAGAGGAGCAGCAGTAAAAAGAGAAAGAGCAGATAGTTTTTGGAATTAGGGTATGATTTATTATGACAAACTCTGGAATATGATGGGCTGAGAATCTTCAGTAAACTAAAGATAGCATGGGAGCTGTACATAGAGTAGGGCAGGAGAGAGGGGCTGATGTGAATGTGTGGTGATGGAGGGTGCATAGGGTGATAAAAGTTGGTGGCGAGAGCACATAAGAAAACAAACAGTGAAATAAAAGACATGGTAAAGATTAATAGTGAATGGAGTTATTCACAGTGTTTGAGTGTCCCTCTATGTCATCGTCCTCCAGTCGCACCACATGGACAGCAGATATGAGTGGAGGACTGTGCAGTTACACGTACCATTGTTATTTTAAGTATTGAAGATATTGAAAACGGATATTGAAGTAAAGGGCATGATGAAAAAAAAAAATTGCAAAGTAAAGTAACAAAGACAGTTAGATGGGTTTTGCTGGTACCTTCTGGTTACTACTGTGGTATTTCTGGGATATTTCTGATGTGACACTTTAAAATGTCACACTTCAATGATGTCATATCTGACTAAGATCATGTCTGACCTGCTCAATTCAACTTATACCATTGAAATTACCAAAAAATGGGTCCAGGTGAGAAAAGGGAGGAGCAGGGAGCAAGAGGATAGCTCACAGCAGGGAGTAATTAACACAATGCCGTTAAGAGAACATTTGACTAGAATCAAAGCTGCACAAAGAGACATAATCAAATGGAAGGAGAATATTACGTGTGAGAAGCAAAGACTTATCAATATGCAAACCTAAATTTGAAGTATGATATATGGAATTGTAATCAGGGTAAAAACAGCAGCGTACCCGTTAACACAGAGGGAGAGGAGTACATAGGATTCTAGGGTGCAATGCGTATTCTGGGTTTACAGTTGAGATGTACCCGTTAACACAGAGGGAGAGGAGTACATTGGATTCTAGGGTGCAGTGGGTATTCTGGGTTCACAGTTTAGATGTACCTGTTAACACAGAGGGAGAGGAGTACATAGTATTCTAGGGTGCAGTGGGTATTCTGGGTTCACAGTCCAGACGTACCGGTAACACAGAGGGAGAGGAGTACATAGGATTCTAGGGTGCAGTGAGTATTCTGGGTTCAGAGTTCAGACGTACCCGTTAACACAGAGGGAAAGGAGTACATAGGATTCTAGGGTGCAGTGGGTATTCGGGGTTCACAGTTCAGATGTACCTGTGGATGAAAGCTGATGGATCAGGACATGATCAGCATGATGGAGAATACATCATTCTGGGATATTTCTGATGTGACACTTTAAAATGTCACACTTCAATAATGTCATATCTGACCAAGGTCATGTCTGACCTGCTCCATTCAACTTATACCATATATCGTCCGCCATTTTATGACTTCAAAAGCCATGTTATAGTTATCATGTCTATTCTGACTCAAAACCTTTGTAACAGTAACAGAAAAGCATAAGTCAGCATAAGTCATCACATTCCTCTCTTTGTCCTTGCTTTTAAGATAATGGTCCTGCGGCCAAGACCAGCAGGCCATACGTAAGCCTAAGACAAGTGTACCATTCTTATCTTTTGTTTTTTGTTAAAGGTCACCAATTATTTCAAAACTGTCTATAATGCATATTCATCATATTTATCATTATATGATGTAATCTATTTTTTTCTAAGCTTCTGTAACCTAAATAAACACTTGTTACACAAATAAATGATGCTACTCTCTTGTGAAAGACCAAGGTATCGTGTCTTTTATTTGAGTACAGCCAACACCAGGTATACCGGTGTAGCTACTTTATACAAATCAGTCTACTCTGGTTAGTTTTGAGTTCCCAGCCACACACAGGTGGGACCACCATCATTTTTGTGGATTATAACCTTAAAAATTAGTCAGGTAAGTCAGTGACCTATTTAGCCATACTGGGCCGGATGAACTCAAAACTGATGCAAACGCTACCATCAATGTTATGCCCCGCCACACACAGGTGGGACAACCATCAGTTACGTGGTGTATTACAGGAAATAATAGAAAGGTAGGTCAGTGGCCTGTTTAGGCCTACTGGGCCGGATAAACCCAAAGCTCATTAAAGCGTCCCATCAATGTTATGCCCCACCACACACAGGTGGGACAACTATCAGTTTCGTGGAGTATTACAGGAAATAACAGAGAGGTAGGTCAGTGATCTGTTGGGGCCTATTGGGCCGGATAAACTCAAAGCTCATGCAAGCGCTCCCATCAATGTTATGCTCCACCACACATAGGTGGAACAACTATAAGTTTCGTGGAGTATTACAGGAAAAAATAGAGAGGTAGGTTAGTGAGCTGTTTAGGTCTACTGGTCTGGATAAATTCAAATCTCATTCAAGCGCTCCTATCAATGATATGCCCCGCCACACACAGGTGGGACCACTATCAGTGTCGTGTGGTATTACAGGAAATAATAGAGAGGTAGGTAAGTGACCTGTTTAGGCCTACTGGCTTGGATAAACTCTAAGCTCATGCAAGAGCTCCTATCAATGTTATGCCCCACCACACACAGGTGAGACAACTATAAGTTTTTTGAATATTACCAGAAAAACTAGTCAGGTAGGTCAGTGACCTGTATAGGCCTAGTGGACAGGGGAGATTGACCATACAATGCTTTTAAGGGCCCAAAAACTGTTCATGTATATACATCACATTTGATAAAACCTGGTTTGATGCCCAAAAGCAGTTTACGCAAACATTAAGGGAGATGTAGTAAACACTGCTTTTAAGCACCCAAAAATGGTGGATGTAAATACAGCAAATTTGATAATCACTGCTTCAATGGACAAAAAGGTTGAATATTCAGAAACAGGGGCAGGAGTGTCAGGGACAGGTATTGAGCTCAGAGGGCCCTATTCAAGTCATGCAACAAACAGCAATGAGACCCCAACAACCATCTCCATTAAAAAAAATAAAATTAGGCACGGCCACCTTTAAGTGGCATTAATTGCCCCAGAGTTGAAATATTGAAATGGGGAGTTTAAAGGGAACTTGTCAGGTCAATTTAGGCTTCAAAGCTAAGACTACCTGTCCCTGAAGCTTCCAAGCCCATCCCTAACAGTGTCCTATATTGGCTTTGCAAAATGAGTTTGATACTCACATTTTCCTCTCACTGCAGCATCTAGTCTCGGCTGTTTGGAGACTGACTAGGCGTTCTCCTAGCCTCTGTCTCCTCTCCTGGCTGTGGTTAACACGCCTTTCTGGGCATTAGAAGAGATGTCCCGTGCGAGCTCCCGACTCCCTTTGAAGGTCCCACCTTTGTTTAGGCCGCGGGTACGTGTTGTCGACATCTGCACATTGCGCCACCATCCTATTTAATTTTGCCACCTCTTTGTATGATGTGTGCCGCACTTGTCCCTCCTCTTTGAATGAAGCGCTCTGGACCTAATACAAACAATATGGGAAGGTTGTTAAAGGCAAACATACTGGTAGACCAAGGAAGACATCAAAGCGTCAAGGATGGAAACTTAAAGCAATATGGCTCCAAAACAGGAAATGCACAGCAAAACAAATGAGGAACGAATGGGAGGAAACTGGAGTCAATGCCTGTGACCTAACTTTAAGAAACTACCTAAAGGAAAAACATACAGAAAAGCTAAACAAAAGCCATCCTTCACACCTAAACAGAAAAAAAACAAGGTTACAATGGGCTAAGGAAAAACAATTATGGACTGTGGATGACTGGATGAAAGTCATATTCAGTGATAAATCGCAAATCTGCTTTGGAGAAGGTGATGATGCTGGAACTTTTGTTTGGTGCCATTTCAATGAGATTTATAAAGATGACTGCATGAAGAGAACATTCAAATTTCTACAGTCATTGATGATATGGGGCTGCATGTCAGGTAAAGGCACTGGGGAGATGGCTGTCATTACATCTTCAATAAATGCCCAAGTTTACATTGATATTTTGGACAGTTTTCTTATCCCATCAATTGAAAGGATGTTTGGGGATGATTAAATCATTTTCAAGATGATAAAGCATCCTGCCATAGAGCAAAATCTGTGAAAATATTCCTTGAATGAAGACACATAAGGTCAATGTCATACGGCAATCTCAACACCACACTTGGGTGTATAAATGCAAATAAATTTATTTATAATAGGATCAAAATCACACTGAATAAAAAAACATCCCCTAAAAGCAACTCCGAAACAGTGTGGATACAGTTACACATTTCCAAATTACAGGCAATATACCATCTTGATACAATCACTACTATATCTGCATATAAGGGATTACAAATACATCTCCACTATACCTGCTATGTCCCCTTTGTGTGTCCTCATAGAGGGCAGGGATACAGCATCTTACATTATATACATCTTATACCCCTCATATTGCAAAAGTGCCAAATGAGATTGTAACCATACAGCTCAGCAGGGGGATAGCTGGGGCACAGTATATGGAGAGGGAGGGGGATGGCTGTGGTACGGTATGTGGAGTGAGGGGGGAAGAGTGTGGACACAAAGCAAGGACTGAGGGGGATGGCTACTAAAACATTATGTGGAGTGAAATCGAGTTTGATTAGGGAGAACAGTGTAAACCATGGACCGTATAGGGGGACACAGTGTAGAGGACAGTGTGACTAGGGAGCCCAGTATGGAAAGGAGAAGGCAGTGTGATCAGGGAGTCCAGTATGGAAAGGAGAAAGCAGTATGATGAGGGGGCAGTTTGGACTGTATGTGCCAGAAGAGGGACAGTGTGTAAATCATATTTTGTTCAGTGAACAGTGAAAAGGAGCAATTATTTATTACAGGGCTCAGTGTAGGGCAGATATTTTTACTCATGAGAATTTTGATCATTTTGCTATTTTTAAAGATATCGTGTCGGGATGTGCTGAAGACCAGAGAAGATGGACGTCTCCAGAGATCAGCTGTGGATGTGAAGAGTCATTATGGTGTCAGGACAAGATGAAGAAAAGAAAAAGACGACCCCAATCAGAGACAAGGTCATCTATAAAGTACCCAGATGTAAATGATTACCGTATTTATGATACTGACTAACTCTCATCAGTACTGTAGTTCCTGTATGATCCGATGGTGACTAGTAACAACAACTCCCAGTGTCTCCTTACCATGCAGCACAAATGTGTTTGGGTCTGACCTGACATTACAATTGTTTTACCATTTACTGATGTTGGTTCTGATGATGAATTTCTGTACTGATGTTGATTGTGATGCTGTGTTTCTATAGTGATGGGGGTTGTATGGATGTATATGTGTACTGATGGGGTTTCAAGTTATGTATTTTTGCATCTCTGTGGTTCTATTTATTGATGAAATTTGTTACTGATGAGGGCTTTGGTGATGTATTTCTGTACCTCTGGTGGGTCTGGTGTTGTATTTCTGCACTGATGAGGGTTTTGACATTGGGTTTCTGTACTGATAGGGGCTATATGGATCCATTTTTGTACCTCTGGTGGGTCTGCTGGTGTATTTATGTACTGATGAGGGTTGTGATGCTGTGTTTCTGTACTGATGGAGATTATATGGATGTATTTCTGTACCTCTGGTGGGTCTGGTGATGCAGTTTTGTGCTGTTATTGATTTTGATCCTGTACACATGTAACAATCTATAACCTGTAAGATTATGACTCACCGTAGCCGGGGGTACACGTAGCGGGCGTTGTTTCTCCTCCTGTCACGGAACCGCGCCTGCGGTAGTGTAGGCCCGGTGGTCCAGATCAATAGGGGAATGGCGGAACAGTGGGGTGATTTGTCTTCGTGACGCCACCTGCGGGTGTTCTGGTAACTTTACCAGCGCTGTTCGGGTCTCCGGGGGATGGTACACAGCGAGATGGAACGCTCCCCACAGGATGAGCTGGAATCCCCGGAGCCGGGAGCTGCGCAAGATGTTGTGAGGCAGCTGCGGGACGCTGCGCGCTGAATCCTGGAGTAATGCACAACCACACAAAGTCTCTTTTAGGTACCTTTACTGGTTGGTAGGCAGGTACACTCGGACCGGGATAGTGAAGTTGGCACTTATGGAGTTTCACAGCAAACAGTGTTAGGCTTCCTTTCTCTACTTCTGGTGCTAAGGTCGGGTGGATGTGGAATCCAGCCGGACCGGGCAGGGTGTTCAATGGAACTTGCTTCACCTGGCTAGCAGCACTGAGGGCACTGTAAAAGGGTCTGAGCAGGATCAGTACTCTTCCCTGGGCTCTCGTGGATGGGTGCATCAGGTGGAACAGGTGGCTAAACCTCCTGTTGGATGTGCTGGTTCTCTGTGACGGCTTTGTAGCTTCCACAGCTTCGGTTCCAGTAACCGGTTAATTTGGAAAGAGTCGGATTAACTCCATATTCCTGAGAGGTGCTCTCCTTCCTCCTATTATCCCAATTGCAGGGATCTCCACTGGCTAACAGGCTAGCAGGGCCTAGTGTGTTCCTCATAGGGTGGAGGTTTCACACAGGCAGGCAGCTCTTGTAGCGTCTACCACACTCTGAAGTTTCTCTCTCCAAGACTCTATTTATAGGGGGAACTGGTTAGAAGTCACCAGTGGTAGCTCCCCCTAGAGGCTCGGGGTGAAACCAGGTGTTCTAAGTGTTGTTTGTGTTGTGGGTTTTGCTGTGCTGTTACTTACTCCATTGTACCTAAGGATTTCTGTGGTGCCCAACAGGTGCCAGGGTGCCACATTCCCCCTTAGTTAAACTCAGTTCTCCCGGCTGAGCAAAAGGTTATTTTTTTACAACTTAACACTAAGCATTTTAATAACATTCAATTTACAAAGTCTTAAAGAAAACACAAAAATCACTGAAAAGGAGTGAAAAATGTGGAAAAGGTGAAAAGCAGTCCGTACGGCACTAGTCCATCTGCCGCAGGCTGGAAAAAGGTAAAGTTAGTGGTCACACAAGTCCTGTGACAGTTTGTTCAAAGTTTTTGAAAAGGGAAAAGGTAAAGTCCAGGGATACATGGTAAACTTTATACATTCCCTACGGGTGTCTCTGCTTGGGAGGCCGGGTACTAACCTTCTATACCTTACCAGGCGCTTTCTGTCCCCAACTTAGTATACTTGGGACATAGCCCAGTTCCTCCACCCTTCTGTACACTACTTTTTACAGGTTTTGAAAAACAGTATTATATACAAACACTTACAGGTTATATTTTCCACTACATTTTAAACCCATTCTCCAAGTTTATGTGGGGGTTGACCTAATGTACTACGTGTGGATCTGCGTAGTGTGGGTGTTTCCAAAGCTGTTTGTGCAGTGTACGAAGAGGTTGGTACTTCTCTATGTCTGCTTTGTGGTAGACCATAGTAAGTGCGAAGTCTATCAACTGGACTGACCTCTGTAGGTAGTTGATTGGGAATGGCTTCTCTTACTGTGGGACTGGCAGGCTGACCGATTACAGGAATCTCTGGTTCCATGATAACAGGCTGCAATTCTTGCACTTGGACTTCTTCTTGTTGGACTTGTGGAATTGGATTTGGCTTTGGCTGACCTTCTGTAGGCTGGTAGAAGTGCATAACTGGTATGAGGAATGCATCACCTATTTGTGGCCAATCAGCTGGTAAGTATCCAATTTCTGTAAGGACTAGATTTTCTTTAGTTTCTTCATCTGTAGTTACAGTGGGGTAACTGGTTGCTTGTGGGATTAACTGTGGCGGACATTTCTTCAAATGATCCCTTGAGACAGTCGCAATAGTATTCCCATTGTCTTTGCTAATAACACAAGTTTTTGAGTTATCAAAGTGTGACGGCATAACGGTGTAGGGTACGGATTCCCAACTGTTATCCAATTTGTTAGTTTTTCTTTTTCTTTTCAGCACTACATCACCTATAGCTAGTGGTTCAGCTGAGGCGTGCTTGTTAAAGTCTTTTTCTTGTTTGGTCCTACTGATTTCAAGGTTCCTTTCAACACTCTCTTGTACCTTCCTGTACTTTTCTTGGGTTGGCTGACCCAGTCTTCATCAGAAGAATCTTCTGTGGGTTCAACGGTTCCCATCTGCAAATCAATAGGCAGTTTACCTGGTCTTGCTCTCATCAAGTAAGCAGGTGTGTAATTTGTCGAACTGACAGGTATGTGGTTGTAGATGTCCACGAGATCTGGAAGTTTCTCTGGCCATTGATTTCTCTCTTCAACTGGTAAGGTCTTGAGCATGTCAATGACTATATGGTTCATCTTCTCACATAAACCGTTCGTCTGAGGATGATAAGGTGTTGTGCGGATTTTCTTACACCCATACAGCCCTAAGAATTCTTGGAACAGAGCTGATTCGAAGGCTGGCCCTTGGTCAGTTAAGACCTGGTCTGGATACCCATGGGGGCGACAGACGTAACTCTGGAACGCTTTGGCTGCTACCTCAGCAGTTAAATCCTTAACTGGAACGACTACCAGGAATCTTGAGTAGTGATCGACGATGGTGAGAGCGTAGGTGTACCCGGTTCGACTTGGGGTAAGCTTCACATGGTCGAGAGCAACTATTTCAAGAGGTTTGGTGGTAACAATTGGTTGCAACGGAGCTTTCTGAGTTAGATGGTCTTTTCTTCGAAGGTGACATGGTCCACAGTTTTTACACCATTTGTCAATTGAACCTCTCATACCGACCCAATAAGAACCGATCCTTCAGGAGTCTCTCCAGCTTCTTCCATCCAAAGTGTCCGGCATCGTCATGGTATGCTTCGAGGATCATTTGGACTTCGGTCTTGGGAACTACGATCTGCCAGATGAGTTCATGGGTTCTTGGATTGAGGTATCTTCTGCATAGTTTACCTTGGTAGACGAACAACCTTCCTTTCTCTTTCCACAGGCGTTTAGCATTTGGTGAGGCATCAGAGTCCATGTTGGCGTGTTCTTGAGTGATGAGATCCCTTACCAGGCTGACATCTGGGTCGTTGGCTTGAGCCTCCTTCCAGTCATGGTGAGGTAACGGGTTCACGGTCCTCTCTACACGTGTCTGGTTTCTCTGATGACATGTTGCTGTACCGGAACGGTGGAAAGCAGGTAGTTCAATCTCTTCTAGGTCATCTATGTCTTCTCCCTCTTCAGGAAGGTGGGGCATTCGGGACAGGGCATCAGCATTGCCGTTCTTGTGACCTGCCCGGTACTTTACAGTGAAGTCGTAGTTAGCGAGTCTTGCTACCCAACGCTGTTCTAGGGCTCCCAGCTTTGCAGTCTCTAAGTGTGTTAGAGGATTGTTGTCTGTGAAAGCTGTGAACGGGGCGGATGCCAGGTAATGCTTGAAACGCTCTGTGATCGCCCAGACCAGGGCCAGGAACTCCAGCTTGAAGGAGCTGTAGTTTTCCGGGTTCCTTTCGGTGGGACGAAGCTTTCTGCTTGCGTAGGCTATCACCTTCTCCTTGCCCTGCTGACGTTGAGATAGGACTGCTCCTAAACCTTCATTACTTGCGTCAGTGTACAACAGAAACGGTAGATTGTAGTCAGGGTAAGCCAGGATTTCTTCTCCAGTTAAAGCGTCTTTCAGCGTTTGGAAGGATTTGTCCTGTTCTGGGCCCCAGTGGAACGGGGGTCCCCTGATCTTGCCGTTTTTGGATTGACCTACTAAGAGATCTTGCATGGGGGCGGCTATCTTGGTGTAGCCTTTGATGAAGCGTCGGTAGTACCCGACCAGTCCTAGGAATTGACGTACCTCTTTGTGGTTGATTGGTGCTGGCCAGTCCTTGATGACGGTGACCTTATCCGGGTCCGGTGCTACGCCTTCGGCGCTGACCACATGTCCTAGGTATTGGACCTTGGGTTTCAGCAGGTGGCACTTGGACGGTTTCAGTTTCATCCCGTACTTGGACAGTGACTCAAACACTTCACTCAGTTGTTGGAGGTGATCTTCATAGGTCTGAGAGTAGACAATGACATCATCAAGGTATTACAAGACAGTCTCAAAGTTCTTATGGCCCAAACAACACTCCATAAGTCTCTGAAATGTTCCTGGGGCATTGCACAAACCGAATGGCATACTGTTGAACTCGCATAAGCCCATGGGAGTAGTGAAGGCTGTCTTCTCACGATCCTCCTCTGCAACGGCAACCTGCCAGTACCCACTAGTAAGATCTAATGTGGAGAAGTAGTTGGCAGATTTGAGTGCAGCTAGTGACTCTTCTATGCGTGGTAACGGGTATGCATCTTTGTGTGTGACTTTGTTGATTTGCCTATAGTCTACGCACATCCTCATACTACCATCTTTCTTTTTCACCAGGACTAGTGGTGCGGCCCAGGGACTACAGCTATCCCTAATGACTCCTGCATTTTTCATGTCCTGAAGCATCTCTTTTGCTTTCTGGTAGTGAGTGGGTGGTATAGGCCTGTACCTTTCTTTGATAGGTGCATGGTTGTTTGTGGGGATATGATGTTGTACCCCTTTAATCCTCCCAAAGTCAAGTGGGTGTTTGCTGAACACTTGCTCATACTCCCGAACCACCCGGTATACTCCATTTTTCTGGTGAGAGGGTGTATTGTCAGTCCCTACACTGAGATCTTGACACCATTTCTCTAACTGATCTTTGGAGTGAGGGGGTTCATCAGTGACTGTCTGGTTTGAGGATTTTACATCAATCACAGCATCATCTTTTACTTGGTACAATTTAGCTACAGTTGCATATCTTGGTAGTCTGACTTCGTCATCACCATAATTCAATATGCGGATGGGGACTCTCCCCTTTCTTACATCGACTAACCCTCTGGCTGTCAAGAGCGTAGGACTACTGTCGGACATTACAGGTTCTACTACAGCTTGGTAGTCCTGCCCTCTGAGGCCTATGGCTGCTCGACACCAGATCATCATTTCACTTCTGGGTGGTACCACAATTGGAATGGGATCTGTGACCCTTACTCTGCCAATTTCACCATTTGACAATGTTACCTGTTGTTGATACACCAGAGCTCTGATCTGCTTTTGGATAGCCCTCTTTTCTCTGGGTTTACCGGCTTCAGCACTCTGTTGGAGTAAAAACAACACTTCATCGAGACATTTGATCATGACATTGGTACCCAATATGACATATGGGTCCTTGTGGTTAGGCTTATCCTGGACCACTAAGATACCCTGGTTTTTCAATTGCACCCTCCCCACCTTTACTGTAGCTTCCCATTGTCCCTCTATGGTAACCGGAATACCGTTAGTGGCTTCAAGGTTCATCTCGGGATTAGGGGGTTCTAGCTTAACATCTGGCCAGAACTGCTTGTAAAGGGCACTGGGGATGGATGTCACCTGGGATCCAGTGTCTATCAAAGCGGAGATCGCGATGCCATCAATGACGATTGGTAAGTATGGACAGTCTCCCACATACTTGTGTTCCCAGCTGGACGTAGGGCCTGGACAGTCTACTCCTGGGGTTGGCCCTTCTCGCCCAGGGGTCGCTCGTTTAAAGGACGGGATTGCACGTTGCGTCCTCCTAAGTCGTTCTGCTGACTGTTGCGGCGTCTGTCAGGACTGCGGCGGTCTGCAGGTTTTCCTCGCGACGGCTGTGTCTTTCTCCTCATCCACGGAACGTCGTCAGGACTGTCGGCGAGTAGAATCTTGTCCGATGGCCTTGCATCTGTCTTGGGTCTTCTCCCAGCTTGTAGCTTGGCCACGTCCTTCATCAGCTGCTCGACATTAGCACACAGTTGATCAAACCGGTCAGGTGTCACAGTCTGTGCACTGGACTGAATCGCAGGGATTGGAGATGCTGCTGCCGGCACGGAAGGGGTGTCAGCATACTGCTGCTGCTGCGGTGAAGCGGGATCAGGTACTTCAGCGAGTCGTTGTCCCCAAACTGTTAAGTCTCTCAAGGTGTCAAACTCTGCGCCTGGATTTTGTATGGACCACCAACTTGCTTGCTTTCTATCCTCAGATAGTTTAAGGCCCACAATAAATTGTCCAATTAACGCTTTGTTCTCATCACGAGCACTATCAGGATCGACTTGTTTTAACAGTCTGTATGCTTCTTGCAAGCGCAGTGAATAATCAAGGACAGTTTCTTGTGCCCCTTGGTTACAACGATAGAATGACAGTCTTAATCCAGCTTCGGTATGGCACTCAAAGACCCGGGTTAATCTAGCGAATATCTGCTCCACAGATTCCTGAACTTCTACAGGCCAGCTGCGGCTCTGCAGTTCGGCTGCACCGGTTAACTGTCCCATAATAACTGAAGCTCTTTGCTTACCGGTCATCGGGTACATGTCCAGGGCTTGGCATATCTTCCTCTGGAAGTTCTCCAAGGTGCTGGGTACACCGCTGTATTTGGGTAACCAGGTCGCACTAGGAACGTAGGGTAGAGACATCGGCATAATCGGAGCGGGTTGTGGTAGCATACCGCCGACTTGTTGCTGTCCATCAAGATGTATATTTTGAGGTACCGCTTGGTCTAGCGGGGGCACCGCGTGATCGGGAGCCGGGTTACTCATGGTCGCTCCCCCTTAGTTAAGCGTAGCCTTGCCCTCGGTTGCCAACGGAAGTGTCGGCCTCGCGGTGAGGAGTGAGGCACCACGGGAGTTTCCGGTTCCTGCTGCGTACAGGGGAAGTCGTCAGAGCGTGGGGGCGGGGTCAATCTTCGCGCCCTCTGCACAGTCACGCCCCTTCTTTTCCCGCCTTTTCGCGCAGCAATGGCGGAGCAAATGTACAGTTCGATATTTACAGTCAATAAATAGCACACAATACCCGTGATAACGGGCCTGCTCGTATCCTGTTCGTGACGCCAAATTCTGACTCACCGTAGCCGGGGGTACACGTAGCGGGCGTTGTTTCTCCTCCTGTCACGGAACCGCGCCTGCGGTAGTGTAGGCCCGGTGGTCCAGATCAATAGGGGAATGGCGGAACAGTGGGGTGATTTGTCTTCGTGACGCCACCTGCGGGTGTTCTGGTAACTTTACCAGCGCTGTTCGGGTCTCCGGGGGATGGTACACAGCGAGATGGAACGCTCCCCACAGGATGAGCTGGAATCCCCGGAGCCGGGAGCTGCGCAAGATGTTGTGAGGCAGCTGCGGGACGCTGCGCGCTGAATCCTGGAGTAATGCACAACCACACAAAGTCTCTTTTAGGTACCTTTACTGGTTGGTAGGCAGGTACACTCGGACCGGGATAGTGAAGTTGGCACTTATGGAGTTTCACAGCAAACAGTGTTAGGCTTCCTTTCTCTACTTCTGGTGCTAAGGTCGGGTGGATGTGGAATCTAGCCGGACCGGGCAGGGTGTTCAATGGAACTTGCTTCACCTGGCTAGCAGCACTGAGGGCACTGTAAAAGGGTCTGAGCAGGATCAGTACTCTTCCCTGGGCTCTCGTGGATGGGTGCATCAGGTGGAACAGGTGGCTAAACCTCCTGTTGGATGTGCTGGTTCTCTGTGACGGCTTTGTAGCTTCCACAGCTTCGGTTCCAGTAACCGGTTAATTTGGAAAGAGTCGGATTAACTCCGTATTCCTGAGAGGTGCTCTCCTTCCTCCTATTATCCCAATTGCAGGGATCTCCACTGGCTAACAGGCTAGCAGGGCCTAGTGTGTTCCTCATAGGGTGGAGGTTTCACACAGGCAGGCAGCTCTTGTAGCGTCTACCACACTCTGAAGTTTCTCTCTCCAAGACTCTATTTATAGGGGGAACTGGTTAGAAGTCACCAGTGGTAGCTCCCCCTAGAGGCTCGGGGTGAAACCAGGTGTTCTAAGTGTTGTTTGTGTTGTGGGTTTTGCTGTGCTGTTACTTACTCCATTGTACCTAAGGATTTCTGTGGTGCCCAACAGGTGCCAGGGTGCCACAATTATGTGATACATGGCTACATTCATAAAGTGTTGTGCCCTCTGACAAGGGTTCTATGTTTTTATTTGTTAGAAGCATTAAAAGGGTTGTCCCATATTTGTGATAAATCTGCAGTCACTCCATGTGTCCCTCTATGTGACTGCAGACTTCTGAATTTTCACAGAGCGCACACTGCTCACTGTCAGGATTGTCTGGTGCTGGAGGTGAGAGGTCATAAAACTGTAAGTATGCGATTTACATACATGCAGTCATGTACTGACTAGATATGCGAGGTCTCGATCAATGAAAATGAACTGAATGAAGAATGAAGAATTGCATTCTTGTTCTCACACGACCATCCAATCTTGCTATTAACACAGGAGAATCCTGACAGTGTGCAGACCACACGCTGTGAGAATTCTGAGGCCCTCAGTCACCTAGAGGGACTACAGACTCATCTCACACCTGGATGAGCCCTTTTATTCAAACACTAAGCCCTGTAGCCCAATCCTAACAGCATGTAATAAACTTTGTTTTTCATTGAACATTGAGAGAATTAGGTATTGCAGCTCGTCGGCACATGACTGTAAGTGTGCAAATCGTATATGAATGACTGGTAACATGGCGACTACTCAGACCGCTTTTGCGCCAAACTGAAGCCTTGCCCCGGGTGCCAGAGAACCTAGATACACCTCTGCCTTTTTCAATTCCACATTTTTTATCTTGATTTCTTTTAGTGTTTCTTAAAGCCATACAGTTGCCATTTGAAATGACTTTAGCTTTGTGTCATGTCTGTGATCTGCTTTTTTTCTACAACATTAAACAACTGAATGAACATCATCCGAGCCAGGGGATTCCATCATTTTTGCCAGGGGTTGTATTATGGCGTTTTTTGTCTTAACAATGATCTTAAATATATCTGCTTTCCATATGAACTTTTTTTTATACTGGTAAATCACCATAAATGCTGTTTCTATTAATTTCTTTGGTAAAAAAAATTTTTGTGTTTTTATGAAGTATCTGTAATTGTACATAATACGAGTGAATTTCTATCCTATCATGTATGTACAGTACAACACTATATACTTTTGTATGTCAATTACAATGTTTTATTTAATTCTGATATATAGGTGGATTCACATTTTAACATTTTCTTTTCTAATTTTATTTGTTGCTTAGGCTGGCTTCACACCACGGGGCAGTCCGGTCCTGGGCTGTTCAGTGTAAACCAGACAGCCCCGGACCGGTTTTTGTCCCCATAGTAGCCTATGGGGCCATATGGAGTCGGATGGCAGCTCTCTGCCATCCGGTTTCCATCTCTCCGGATGAATCCGGGAGAATTCGGATTATTCTCACTGGACATAAAAATGTTGCTTGCAACGTTTTTGTGTCCGGGGAGAAAATTCTCCCCAAAAACCCGGACACCGGCAGCTGCACACTGCTGTTGTTTCAGGACAGCGGCTAGCTCCCTTCTAGCCGCGGTTCTGATTAATCAACAATGGCAGCTGCGTCCTTCCGCACACAGGACCGGAGGGCATATTTGGCCCTCCGGTTCTGTGTGTTGATCCGGTCCGGGGCTGTCAGGTTCATGCCTGACAGCCCCGGACCGGACTGCGCCATGGTGTGAAGCCAGCCTTAATGGTACCTTCACACACCGCAATCTCACCTGGCAATCCTAAAGGCGATATGTCGCCCCAGAGCAATCACCGTGAAATTGCCTCACAGTTGCGGCGTGCGATTGGGGAATTTTGCGGTGATACATTGCTTCTCGCCTGTCGCCTGATTCCTGAGCACTGCTCTGAAATCAGCCTCAATCATGAAGGCGATATTTCCGTGTTGTGGCGTGTGATAGGGCGATAATGATGGAATCAGCATCATCTATGATTTCCCGTAGGCGTGCCACAGCGTGCTGTAGTCCGCTCCCCGTGTGAACTGATTGGTGTGGGCTACTGTGTTCCCTTTGGCTATCAATTGACACCGCGCCATATTTGAAGATATGTCCGTCCAGCGCCACATAATGGCAATGGCGTCATGTATTAGCCAGCCTTCCAGAGCAGGCTGACCAATCGTAACTCTGTTGCGTTGTCCAATGAGCGCATATGGGGCGTGGTGTAAACCACTGCGGCATGCCTATTTCTTTGCCGCGCTGAACATGTACGCCCACATTGCCTTTGAGATTGCAGCGTGTGAACCGGGGATGGGATTAGGCAGGATTGGTTCCGCTGTACGTGAGGCGTTTTCCGGAGCGACACATTGCCTTACTTTCAGGGCGCAATTGCGGCATGTGATGCTGCCATCGGCGATCTGAGGCAAGCATGAAAAATGTGCACGCACACACGTTAGATTGCCTCATATCGCCAGGCGTTATTGTGGTGTGTGAAGGTACCATAAGTGTCTGATGAATGAATACCTGTTAAGGTACCGTTATACGCAGAGATATATTGCTTGCAACTCACTGGTTGCAGTGAAATCATGAACACATTGTTCCATTTTGTACATGGCAACAAAATGGAACAATGTGTCCATGATTTCACTGCAACCAGTGAGTTGCAAGCAATATATCTCTGTGTGTAACGGTATCTTTAGGGTACCTTTACATGTCCCAACATTGCATGCAATTTCACTTGCAAATTGCTGGTTGCAGTGAAATCATGGACACATTGTTCTATTTTGTTGCCGTGTACAAATGGAACACTGTGTCCATGATTTCACTGCAACCAGTAAGTTGCAAGTGAAATTGCATGTAATGTTGTGTAAAGGTACCATTAGAGTGCCGAGTTTCCCTGTACATCTAGTAGTAATGTATTATTATTTCTGTGTGTATTTGGATTACAAACCATATTATCTTTAGGTTATATTTAGATAGTTTTTGGATTGTTGCCCCTCAATAAGCCAATAATACATGGATTTGGTAAGTAGAATAGGTTGATGGACCCAAACGTTTGCTGACATTTTAATTTGCTATGTAGGGACTAGATTTTTGCTCCATGATTTGTCTATGCTTGTAAATCTCCTGACAATCTTCTTTATTAAAATTATGAAGTTTGCTACCTTCCGCACTTGGCAGACAAAGCTTTATTTGCTTCTTTGTACTTAATTGCTTGAGTAGCCCGTTTAACCAAACAAAATATAGTTTTAATAAACTGATGTCAACAGTGTCATCTATATTAGGGTGGAGTATGCATTCATTATGATTTAGGCATCTTAAATATATAGACATTTGCAGCTTCTCCAAAGTGCTGTGCATTGTGATTTGCACTGGACAGCCACAAGGCAAAAGACACTCACAATGAAGCTAGCCACAGCTGTAGTGGCATTATCTATACTCCTATTCTGCTGCCTTATTGGTGAGTAAAATGTGATTTAATGGATAGGATTCATATATATAAATCTGTTTTGCACAGATACTACATTATTACCAACTATTTTAGTGCAAGGCCCCCTTCACACTGCAGTTTTTTCACTGATCAGTGTCCATCCAGTTTGTGTGCCAAAACCAGGAGAGGAACCAGGAGAGGAACCTGCAGAGAAAAACTGTAATTGAAAGATTGACCCCTGTTCTGAGTTTTGGAGACACTCCTGGCTTTGGCACACAAACCTGATCGAACCTGATCAGGGAAAAAACTGCAGTGTGAAGGGGGCCTTAGTGTTAAAAGAATTTAATAACTAAAATCCAAATCTGACATTCTTGATTCAGCTTCTTTTGGATATGAACCTGCTCTCTACACAACCCCATAGTTATTCACTAATAAGTTATGCTGTCATGATTGGTGCTAGTATAATGGAAATCTTTACATATCTTTGTGTTAATCACCTTTTCAGTTATGTAGCATTGCATAAAAGATATGATGAAACTTAAAAAAATAAATATCTTCTTAACTTTTGGGAATACATTCATTGATATGCATATTAAATATTAGCTTTAGATTTTTTATTCTGCCTTAAAGACAGGTTATAGTGAGAAGATTCACAATGATTTCTTACAAGCATGGATATTAATGTTAGTTTTTTATGAGGGTTGTAAAAATTACAGGAAAATATATAGTAGAAAATGCATTAATTATTGGGATATCTCTCTTGTTATGGAATTTAGTTTTCCTATCGCAAACATTTATGACATAACAGAAGGACTAATAGACTATGGGTGATGTCTGTTGTTTAGGCTGAAGGCACACTGTCATGCATCAAACACGGAGTTTGATGCATGACAGTGATGAGAGAGTGATGTGTGTTTTGGGTGTGTGGTGTGAGTGTGGTGCGAGTGGTGAGTGTGGCTGGCTGTATGTTTGTGAGTGTGCAGCGATTGTGAGATGTGAGTGCGTGTGTGGTGCGTGGTTGAGATGCTGTCCACGGTCCTGAAAGACCGCAGGCAGCATTTTCTGGCATATTCAAACTCTGCGGCCAGGGGTGAACCTAGCCATTGTGCTGCCTGAGGCGAACTGCAAAACGGCGCCCCCCCCCCAGTAAGTTTTTTTTCAATCAGTAGAAATAAATCTAGTTTGCACACACTTATACCGTGTTTCCCCGAAAGTAAGGCCCCCTCGATTGTAAGGCCGCCTAGGGGTAAAGGGGGGGCCTGCTAATGTAAGGCCTCCCCCGATTATAAGGCCTTACAACCGGGGGGGCCAATGTAAGGCCCCTAGCGGAGGGGGGGGAGCGGGTCGCACGTCAATCAGCGACAGGGGGAGCAGTGCATTATACGGTATATATGGGCCCCCTCCTGCTGGCACACTACCCCCCTGTTCTGAGGCCCCCACCGCTGATGCTGCTGCTGCGGACATCTTACCCTCCAGGGTCTTCTTGCAGCAGCCAGCGCGTCCGTCCTCTGTCCTCGGCTGTCTCCCGGATCATGTGACCCGTCGCAGCGCATGACGTCATCGCGACTGCGACCGGCCGGTCACATAATCCGGGAAACAGCCGAGGACAGAAGGTGGACGCGCTGGCTGCTGCAAGAAGACCCTGGAGGGTAAGATGTCTGCAGCAGCATCAGGGGGGCCTCAGAACAGGGGGGTAGTATGCCAGCAGGAGGGGGCCCATATATACCGTATAATGCACTGCTCCCCCTGTCGCTGATTGACAGGGGGATGCAGTGCATATGTAATGAGCGGGCGCACGTGACGTGCGACCCGCTCCCGCAGTGTCCCAGCAGGAGGGGGCCTGTAGGCCACACTGCTGGGGCACCCAATGTAAGACCCCCCTGAAAGTAAGATCGGGGGCCACTTTTGGCCCCCAAAAAAATGTAAGACAGGGTTTTACTTTCGGGGAAACACGGTATCTACCCTGTAAAATGAAATGAGGACAATAGTGGATATTTTAATTTAGAGAAATAAAAAAAAAAGTTGTTCAAACGCATGTATGTCAGCGCCATCACACACATACAAGAACCACACAGACGAACCCAGAACAAGGGTCATTAATGGCAATGGCAGGATTGGCTCAACCATACAGACCCACAGTGATGGCGGCAGAGCCGTGGTCCTGTAGGCAGATACAGTCCTTCAACCTGATGCGTGCTGAGCATGTGAGCCAGTGTCAAATGCGGGAATACAAGCTTTGACATATATGTACTTCAAAAGGTAGTGAAGGGGTTAAATTACACTATATATACATGTATACAGCACACATATACTGGAGAACACATGCTCAGTACATACACATCATACACTCACACAGGCACACACATTATACATGTCTTAGCTATATAACAGATACTCAGCAGGTACACATCATGTACACAGCACACGCATGCTGGAAAAGTGTATATACACACACTTCACTATACTCAAAAGATATCTAAACACACACACACACAAAGCTCACAAACAGACACAAAGGTCACACACAGACACGCAACTCACACAGACACGTAACACACACAGACACGTAACACACACAGACATGCAGCTCACACAGACACACAACTCAGACACAGTTCACAGACACACAACTCATACACAGCTCACACACACAACTCACACACAGCTCACACAGACACGTAACTCACAGACACGCAACTCACAGACACAACACACAGTTCACACACACACAACTCACACACAGCTCACACACAGACATGTAACTCACACAGACACACAACTAAAACAGATACGCAACTGACAGACACGCAACTTACACACCGACACGCAACTCACACACAAAGCTCACACACAGTTCACACACAGACACGCAACTCACACACAGCTCACACACAGACACAACTCACGCATACAGCTCACACACAGACAACTCACACACAGCTCACATAGACACAACTCACACACAGACACGCAACTCACACACAGCTCACACACAGACACAACTTACGCACTCATCACACACAAACACAGCTCGCACACACTCAACTCACACACACAGCTCACACACTCACAACTCCCACACACAGACACGTAGCTCACAGATACGCAACTCACACACAGACACAACTCACGCATGCAGCTCACACACAGACAACTCACACACAGCTCACATAGACACAACTCACACACAGACACGTAACTCACACACACGTAACTCACACACACATACAACTCACACACACAGACATACACATAGACACAACTCACACACAGCTCTCACACAGACACAACTCACATACACAGCTGCCACACACACAGAGACATAACTCATACAGATCATACGCAACTCATACAACTCACACACAGACATGCATCTCTCACACAACTCACATACACAACACAGCTCACTCATAGATTATACAGACAACTCACAGTCCTCTGTGCTGGCTGTACATGTGCAGCTTCACATGCTCCCAGCCCCTGGCTCCCAACCCCCCTCCCTCACTCGCTGCCATGCACCAGATCTCTCACATTGTGACCCGGAGCTGCTTATCTTTGGTATCTTCCAGCACAGGAGGCTCCTCTCTTATCTTTGCTCTCACTTCGTCCCGAGCCGTGCAGGTTTAGGAGAACATGAGCACCCCTTGCAGATGCCATTGCCGCCCCCTCCTTCACCAGCAGGTGGCGCCGCCTGACTCAGGCCACTCACATTGCCTCATCATTGATACGGCCCTGTCTGCGGCTGTCAAAGCCGCAGAGTATGAATGTGCCGGTTTCCCAGTACAGTAATTAATCATCTTGCACCGCTGTATCGGGCCACCATCTAGTATATATATATATAGATATATATATACATATATACTAGCTGTAGTACCCGGCTACGCCCGGGTTAATAAATAACTGCTGTTAGCTATAATAAAATAGAATTTGAATATGTCATATTAATGACCTGTAGGAAAATAGAAGCTGAGCTGTGATTGATTGCTATAGGCAGCCTAATAAATCTCCAGCCAACAGTAAACCCTTCCCCCAGCCGGGCAGTATATGTTACTTCACACATACACATAATAGACAGCTCATGTGACTGACATCTGCCTTATTTCCCTATATGGCACATGTGTTGCACATTGGCTGTTTTTAATCAGATGTTTATGTTTGGAAAATAAAGATAGCACACGTATGAGGCGCGTTGTGTGAGGTGATTTGTGCACATCTGTGTCTGTCTGTGTGGTGTGTGTGTCCCTGGGGTGTGTATGTGTGTGTCCCTGTGTGTGTCTCTTTGTGGTGTGTGTGTGTCCCTGTGGGGTGAGTGCATGTGTCCCTATAGGGTGTGTATGTGTGTGTGTGTGTGTCCCTGTGGGGGGGTGTCTGTGTGGGGTGTGTGTGTCTCTGTGTTGTGTGTGTCTCTTTGTGGTGTGTGTCCCTGAGGGGTGAGTGCATGTGTCCCTATAGGGTGTGTATGTGTGTGTGTCCCTGTGGGGGGGTCTGTGTGGTGTGTGTGTGTATCTGTGTTGTGTGTGTCTCTTTGTGGTGTGTGTGTCCCTGTGAGGTGAGTGCATGTGTCCCTATAGGGTGTGTATGTGTGTGTGTCCCTGTGGGGGGTGTCTGTGTGGGGTGTGTGTGTCTCTGTGTTGTGTGTGTCTCTTTGTGGTGTGTGTCCCTGAGGGGTGAGTGCATGTGTCCCTATAGGGTGTGCATGTGTGTGTGTCCCTGTGGGGGGGGTCTGTGTGGTGTGTGTGTGTGTCCCTGTGGGGTGAGTGCATGTGTCCCTATAGGGTGGCTATGTGTGTGTATCCCTGTGGGGGGGGGGTCTGTGTGGTGTGTGTGTCTGTGTTATGTGTGTCTCTTTGTGGTGTGTGTGTGTCCCTCTGTGGTGAGTGCATGTGTCGCTATAGAGTGTGTGTGTCCTCTTGGGGGTGTGTGTGTGTCTCTGTGTTGTGTGTGTCTCTTTGTGGTGTGTGTTTGCTCGGATGCATGGTGAGTATCCAATGTTGGGGCTGCACTTTAGCAACTATACACTTGCTGTTACTCTTTGTGTGCGTGTGGTGTGTACACATGTCCCCGTGTGTGATGAATATCTCATGTTGGGGCCCCACCTTAGTGACTATATGTTGGTATGTGCTGTTAGTCTTTGGTCATTAAGCACCTCTCATTCACAACTGTCAACTGGTAACTGTCACTTTTTCCCCATTATGTAGATAGGGGCAAAATTGTTTGGTGAATTGGAATGCGCGGGGTTAAGATTTCGCCTCACAACATAGTCTATGACGCTACCCGGGGTCCAGACGTGTGACTGTGCAAAATTTTGTCTTTATAGCTGACAGCTGTCGATTTTCCTCCAACACTTTTCCATTTACTTTTTCCCCATTATGTAGATATAGGGGCAAAATTGTTTGGTGAACTGGAACGCGCAGGGTTAAAATTTCGCCTCACAACATAGCCTATGATGCTCTCGGGGTCCAGACATGTGACTATGCAAATTTTTGTAGCTGTAGCTGAGAGCTGTCGATTTTCCTCCCACACGTTTCCTTTCCCTCTTTCCCCATTATGTAGATAGGACCAAAATTGTTTGGTGAACTGGAGTGCACAGGGTTAAAATTTCGCCTCATAACATAGCCTATGACGCTCCCGGGGTCCAAACGTGTGACTGTGCAAAATTTTGCAGCTGTAGATGCGACGGTGTAGATGCCAATCCCAGATATACACACATACATACACACATACACGCATTCAGCTTTATATATTAGATATATATATGTATATACTGTATCTATCTATCTATCTATCTATCTATCTATCTATCTATCTATCTATCTATCTATCTATCTATAGATTTAAATCTATCCTTCTTTTTTCCTTTCTATCTATACATTTACCTATATATCTATGTGTAAATCAATCTAAGGGTACTTTACACGCGGCAACTTTTCTAGGAATTTCACTGGCAACTTACTGGTTGCAGTGAAATCATGGAGACATTGTTCCATTTGTACACAGCAACAAGATAGAACAATGTGTCCAGAATTTCACTACAACCAGTAAGTTGCCAGTGAAATTCCTAGAAAATTTGCCGCATGTAAAGGTACCTTAACATATTTTTGTAGACCACATTTTTGGTGAAAACGTTTGGACTATCTTTCACCAAGTGTCCTTGTAATGGGGTGTCAATAACTTGTACCTTCATATTGGATCTCATTTTCACCCGAGAAAATGCAACATACAGTTGTCCATGACCAAACACTGGCTCCGGTAGATATATCCCAACACGATGTAGAGTTTGGTCTTGTGACTTGTTTATAGTCATGGCAAAAGCTGGTTTGACTGGAAATTGCCGACATCGAAGCCTAAAAGGAAGACCTGTGTCTGAAGGACATAAGTGTATGCGTGGAATGAACACGTTATCTCCTTTTGCTGATATACTGATGACTCTTGCTTGAATAACATGGGAATGGAGCCTAGTTCCATTACATAGACTACTCGTTGGATTGAGATTGCGAAGCAACATCACAATTGTTCCAACTTTAAGTTGAAGGCTGTGGGATGGCATTCCTGACGGTGTATTTAAAAATTCAACCGGATAATGCTCTTGTTCTTCTTCATTATCTACATCCACTGAATCATGACTTGTGTACAGCTTATACTCTCCAGACATTCTATCCATCACACAGGTATTTAGCAGAGCCACACCATCGTTTTTGGGACAGAGAATTGCATGGGTAGAGGCTCTGTCAACACTGCTTTGGTCATTTTGATCAATCTTAATACGTTGTCCAAAAACATCAGTTACAATGCAGGCAGTACACAACAAGTCTTCTGGTATTTCAATAATATCTTCTCCAAGATTGTATTCATTGGTAAGATCCCCATTACCAAGCTTGAGAAGCCAATTGCTATACTCTGGGTCTGAGGATCGCATGTTGTTAGTGAGTTGGAGTTTAGTAAACTGTTGCCAAAGATCAGACATTTTTAAGCTAGACTCACTAACATCTGTTCTTGTTCCATTTGTTATAACAGGAAGACATTGCCTAAAATCTCCACCGATGACAAAAACTTTACCTCCTAATGGAATGTCATTCTTTTCTGCAACATTTGTAGTCATAACTTCACGCAGAAGTCTGTCAATTACAATCAATGCATATTTGGATGCCATAGTACACTCATCAAGTATCACAGATGTGCATTCTATAACTGTTTGTCAGCAAATGTATCTTGTTTGATTCTGGAAACAGATATTTCATTGACAGGAACTGGTATCCCAAACAGGGAATGCATAGTACAACCTCCTTGTAACAGATTTGCTGCAATACCTGTTGTAGCTGATGGCAATACAGCTTTTCCCAACCCTCTAACATGATGCATCAAAACTTCATATAAGTATGGGCCACGTCACACACACAGATATCTGTGCAGATATTGTTCGCAGATCTCTGGTTGCAGTGAAATCATGGACAGATTGCTCCTTTTGTACACAGCCACAAAATGGAACCATGTGTCCATGATTTCACTGCAACCAGAGATCTGTGAACAATATCTGCACAAATATCTGTGTGTGTGACCCCAGCCTTAGTTTTACCGCTCCCTCCTGGACCATCAATGAAGAAACATTTTGCCCTTCCATCGGCTTGATTTTGTATGGCACTCACAATTGTATCATATGCAACACATTGTTGTTCATTTAAGGAATTTACTTTCTGTGCTTCCAACAATAATTAGTTTGCTGCATTCAAAGGACGATGGCAGAATAACTGTTTTCTCAATGGGAATTCCTTTTTCAATGCATTTCTTTAGTAAATGTTCTTGAAGAACACCGTAATCCTCCACTTTCAGTTGTTTTTGGTTCATACATATAAAATTGAGGCGATTACCTTCAATTTTAACATATGCATCAACAAAGTACTGTTGAGTAAGTTTGCCACCGTTTAAAATAGGGTTAAACTCATGTCGCACAGACAAAAGGAAACTGTAATACTGCATTTGTGCAATTCGTCTTACAGTACCTTGCTGCTGTAGATTTTCATGCCACCCTTGATCACCTCTTGGAAAAAATAATGGATACAGAAGAGCATCAATGTTGCTGTGCAAAATGCTGATGCGCTGTGTTTTAGGAAGCAGAGGGTTGTTCAGATCTGACTTAAGATGGACTAATAAATCCCTTTGAAAAGGAGGCTCTCCATCATCATTTTGGAAAACAACGGCAACCTCACTTACATGTGGTTTATTATAACGTCGAGGATCTTGGGTACATTCTTGTTTAATTGCCATAACAATAGAAGGCATTTCAGGTCCATTTTGTATAGCCCTCTGTTGCTCTTCAGCTTCAACATCTTTAAGCATGCGATATGCGGCAGCAAATGGATTGATGTCTCGTAAATGTACAGCAATGAGATTCATGAGTTCCACATTACACTTTTCGTTTTCTTTCACATTCATCCTTTCTTCTGTAGCCTCATTTGCATCAAGGATGTATAATTGTGCAAATTTTGGTGGTTCTCCTACTTCTGGGTACAGTGTTCCAGTACGATGATAGATCTGGCCATGAATTTTGAAATTATACGGTCCAAATCCAGGTGGTGGTGCAATGTTGGCACCAAATGAAGCAAACGCATGTGAACTGTTGATGCTTCTGATATTATCCATAAAATTTCTACTATATTTATGCTGTCCTTCATCAATTCCTCAAACAGATCTGAGTATTGAGATCTCGGTAACATTACTTTCCCTTTTTGACAGGATTGACTAAACTGATTGTCAGATGGTTTTTGATCAATGAAATTCAAAGAGTTGCATTTACAGCTAACAGCATCCATTTTACCACAGTAATGTTGAAGAATTGTTGTTTCATTATTTGTGACATACTTAGCAAGTTGATGTATACTCTGCTGGGCTTGCCTTGCTTTTCGGTTTATATGAATGACACGAACATATCCTTTGTCTGCCATAGCTAGTAAAGATTTATTCAGCCAATATTGTGCATGATATATGGCATCTTGTGCTTGTCTGCCAACAGTTTCTTGTGGTGTCTCCTGTTGTCGATAAAGTCTGCGATATTGTGCATCCTGGCCTTGTCTCCTGGCAGTTTGTTCTGATGTCACTTTATCTCGACGTTTTTGTTGCCTTGCTACTGCTCCAGCTTTTCTATCATCATTGCTCGTGTATTTGCACTTACAACCGACTAAACTCATTTCATAAACGTGAATAAATTAATTCAAACTGTCACTAACAGACTGACTGAAGGACCTCACACTATGACTTACAGCCTTCTAAACAGTAAAATTCGTCAAACTATGACTGACAGCCTTGTAGACAAGAGTGCTAGATATCACACTGACAGCTTTGTAGACAGGAATGAAGTTCATCTCACTGATTGACAGCCTTGTAGACAGGAGTGAAGAACGTCAGACTGACTGACAGCCTTGTACACAGGAGTGAAGGACATCACACTGACTGACAGACCTAGTAGACAGGAGTAAACTTTATCACACTATGACTGACATGCCTTGTAGACAGGAGTGAAGGACGTCACATGGACTGACAGCCTTGTAGAGAAGAATGAAAGATGTCACACTGACTGACAGCCTTGTAGACAGGAGTGAAATTTGTCACACTGACTGACAGCCTTGTAAACAGGAGTACAGGATATCACACTGCCAGCCTTGTAGACAGAAATGAAGTTCGTCTCACTGACTGACAGCCTTGTAGGCAGGACTTAAGAACGTCACACTGACTGACAGCCTTGTACACAGGAGTGAAGGACATCACACTGACTGACAGACCTAGTAGACAGGAGTAAATTTCATCACACTATGACTGGCAGCCTAGTAGACAGGAGTGAAGGATGACACACTGACTGACATACTTTGTAGACAGGGGTGAAGGACATCACATGAACTGACAGCCTTGTAGAAAGGAGTGAAGTTTGTCACACTGGCTGACAGCCTCTTAGACAGGAGTGAAGGATGTCACACTGGCTGACAGCCTCTTAGACAGGAGTGAAGGATGTCACACTGACTGACAGACCTAGGAAACAGGAGTAAAATTAATCACACTATGACTGACAGCCTTGTAGACAGGAATGAAGGACGACACACTAACTGACATGCCTTGTAGACAGGAGTGAAGGATGTCACACTGACTGATGGCCTTGTACACAGGAGTGAAGTTTGTCACACTGACTGACAGCCTTGTAGACAGGAGTAAATGATCCCTGAGGAAGGTGCCAGGAAGGGCGCCGAAGCCCATAGGAAGGAATAAAGAAGTATACTGCTACAACATCTTGCTTCCCTGGTGATTTTGTGGACTCAGCAGCGCGGACTGTGGTATACCTTGATTCCCATATTTTCTAGGAGTAAATGACGTCACACTGACTGACAGCCTTGTAGAAATGAGTGACGTTCGTCACATTGACTGACAGCCTTGTACACAGGAGTGAAGGACATCACACTGACTGACAGACCTAGTAGACAGGAGTAAATTTCATCACACTATGACTGGCAGCCTAGTAGACAGGAGT
Organism: Allobates femoralis; assembly: GCA_033576535.1. Taxonomy (NCBI): domain Eukaryota; kingdom Metazoa; phylum Chordata; class Amphibia; order Anura; family Aromobatidae; genus Allobates; species Allobates femoralis. The sequence goes on from JARQOC010000004.1 coordinate 496,842,405, forward strand.
GAAGGATGACACACTGACTGACATACTTTGTAGACAGGGGTGAAGGACATCACATGAACTGACAGCCTTGTAGAAAGGAGTGAAGTTTGTCACACTGGCTGACAGCCTCTTAGACAGGAGTGAAGGATGTCACACTGGCTGACAGCCTCTTAGACAGGAGTGAAGGATGTCACACTGACTGACAGACCTAGGAAACAGGAGTAAAATTAATCACACTATGACTGACAGCCTTGTAGACAGGAATGAAGGACGACACACTAACTGACATGCCTTGTAGACAGGAGTGAAGTATGTCAAACTGACTGATGGCCTTGTACACAGGAGTGAAGTTTGTCACACTGACTGACAGCCTTGTAGACAGGAGTAAATGATCCCTGAGGAAGGTGCCAGGAAGGGCGCCGAAGCCCGTAGGAAGGAATAAAGAAGTATACTGCTACAACATCTTGCTTCCCTGGTGATTTTGTGGACTCAGCAGCGCGGACTGTGGTATACCTTGATTCCCATATTTTCTAGGAGTAAATGACGTCACACTGACTGACAGCCTTGTAGAAATGAGTGACGTTCGTCACATTGACTGACAGCCTTGTAGACAGGAGTGAAGGACGTCACATGGACTGACAGCCTTGTAGACAGGAATGAAGGACGTCACACTGACTGACGGCCTTGTAGACAGGAGTGAAGTTTGTCACACTGACTGACAGCCTTGTGTACAGGAGTAAAGGACGTCACACTGACTGACAGCCTTATGAGAAATAATGGACTGGATTTGACCATGTTAAGGGCAGACTACTCTGAATGCATTATAAAAGAAGAAAGAGAATGAGAGTTCTAATGCCCAAGTAATTTTACCACGTATTTACTGTCCACACCAGTGTATATTGCAAATATAAAGCTTTATTAAATGCAGTGGATACAATAAATAAACGTGTACCCAGTAAAAAATGACAAGGATTAAGGACAAAAAGAGGGAGACAAATGACAAGTGGGCAAGACAGGCAGGGACAGTATACAAAAAGGTTCAGAGGGGTAGTAAAAAGGGCAAAGTGCTAAAAGTGCAAAGATCAGGGTAATAAGGTGCAGTTTAGCCAAATCGGTCTGACAAAACCCCGGTCTAACTTACAGTAAAGTGCACATGAAGTCACTTACCCATGAACCTAGTAAAGGGTCCCCGCACGCTCTGCCCACTGGTCCAATAGCCCCGACACGTGTTTCGCGTCGGCTGCTTCAGGGGGCTAGACAGAAATGAAGGATGTCACATGGACTGACAGCCATGTACACAGGAATGAAGAACATCACACTAACTGATGGCCTTGTACACAGGAGTAAACGATGCCACACTGACTGACAGCCTTGTAGACAGGAATGAAGGACGTCACACAGACTGACAGCCTTGTAGACAGGAATGAAGGACGTCACACTGACTGACAGATCTTATAGACAGGACTAAAATGCGTCACAATGACTGACAGGCCTGATAGAAGAAACTGCGTCACACTGACTGCCAGACAGCAGTAAACTGTGTCACACTAACTGACAGACCTTGTAGGCAGGAGTAAAATACGTCACACTGACGGACAGACCTTGAAGACAGGAATAAACTGCGTCACACTGACTGACAGACAGGAGTGAACTGCGTCACAGTGACTGACAGACCTGATAGACAGGATTAAAATGTGTCACAATGACTGACAGACCTGATAAAAATAAACTGTGTCACACTGACTGACAGACAGGAATAAACTGTGTCACACTGACTGACAGACAGCAGTAAACTGCGTCACACTGACTGACAGACAGAAATAAACAATGGCTGACAAACCTTCCAAATAGGAGTAAACTGCATCACACTAAGAGCGGCAGTTCAAATTGTGCGCCAATATCGCAATCTGCATACCGTGATGCTCATTGGTGGCCGCTGCTAGTGGCGACCAATGAGAGACTTAGCGCGCAGTATGAATGCCGCTCCTCCCTCTGATTGGACGCCGCCAGCCACGGCGACCAATCAGAATAGCGGCACGCTGCACGGTTTGACTTCCGCTCCTCTGATTGGTTGCCAGGTTCAGCGCCGACCAATCAGAGGAGCCATGGTGCCATATTTAAAAATTTTTTCAAAGTATTTTAAATATGGCGCCTTGGCGCGCACCGCTCCTCTGATTGGTCGACCGCGGTGACCAATCAGGGATGCGGAATTCAAACCGCGCACCAAACCGCGCTACTTTTCAGGCTCACGCGCTACTTCGCTGGCTCGCGCCCGCTGCGGCCACCGTCAGCTGGACCCATGTATCCCAGCCGCTGACGCTTGGCTGCAAATTGGCACGAAATTCGAACTTTGAATTTGCTTGCCTAGTTGCATAGTCCGCGCTCATTGGTGGCCGCCGGGTTCTGTGACCAACAGACGCCTTAGACAATTACATAGTAGATATATTTAATATATAAAGCTGAATGTGTGTATGTATGTGTGTGTGTGTGTGTGTGTGTATATCCGGGATTGGCATCTACACTGTCGCAACTACAGCCGTAAAATTTTGCACAGTCACACATCTGGACCCCGAGAGCGCCATAGGCTATGTTGTGAGGCAAAATTTTAACCCTGCGTGTTCCAGTTTACCAAACAATTTTGCCCCTATCTACATAATGAGGAAAAAGTGAATGGAAAAGTGCTGGAGGAAAATCGACAGCTGTCAGCTATAGCCACAAAATTTTGCACAGTCACATGTCTGGACCCCGGGAGCGTCATAGGCTATGTTGTGAGGCGAAATTTTAACCCCGCGCATTCCAACAAACACACACACACCACAAAGACACAAACACAACACAGAGACACACACACACACCCCCACGGACACACACACACACCCTATAGCAGTGATGGCGAACCTTTTTAGAGGCCGAGTGCCCAAACCGCAACCCAAAACTAAATTATTTATGGCGAAATGCCAATATGGTAATGTAACCTAAATTACAGCAGTGGTAATCATAAGCGCTGCACAGGGGGGAGAGCCAGCAGATGCTAACTCTCTTCCCTGTGCAGTGGTTATAGTCCTGAAACATTGATGATCAATTCAATTATTTTAACAATTAATTGATTTTAAACTTACCTCTGCAGTCTTCTATTCTCTTCAGCAGTGGTCAGACAGCTCATATGTACTGCACGTTGAAGCTGAGTCGCTGCCACTGCCCTTTCTAGAAACAGTAGGTGGATTAATCTGTATGGAAAAAATGCAGAATATTAGACAGATAGAAGATAGATTTTATCATGGAATGCAAGCAGATTTCATACTGAAATCCTGGTCCCTTTCCTTGCAGTAATGTGCTCCATCCTGACCCTCTCCTTGCAGTAATGTGCTCCATCCTGACCCTCTCCTTGTAGCTATGTGCTCCATCCTGACCCTCTCCTTGTACCTATGTGCTCCATCCTGACCCTCACCTTGCAGTAATGTGCTCCATCCTGACCCTCTCCTTGCAGTAATGTGCTCCATCCTGACCCTCTCCTTGTAGCTATGTGCTCCATCCTGACCTTTTCCTTCTACGGTAGCTATGTTCTCCACCCTAATCCTCTCCTTCTAGCTATGTTCTCCATCCTAATCCTCTCCTTCTAGCTATGTGCTCCATTCTGATCCTCTCCTTCTAGCTATGTGCTCCATTCTGATCCTCTCCTAGCTATATGATCCATCCTGACCATCTCCATGCATTTATGGCCCCATCCTGACCCTCTCCTTGCAGTTGTGCTCCATCCTGACCCTCTCCTTGCAGTTGTGCTCCATCCTGACCCTCTCCTGGCAGTAATGTTCCTATCCTGACCCCCTTCTTGTAGTAATGTCTTTATTCTTATCCCCTTGTAGTATGCCCCATCCTTGTCCCCTTTGATAATGTCCCTTCCTTGTCCCTTGTGGTATTATCCCCATCCTGCCCCTATAATGTAGTAATGCCCCATCCTGCTGTAATGCCCTATCCTTGTCCCCTTACAGCAATATGCCCCATCCTGCAGTAATATGCCACATTCTTGTCCCCTTGCAGTAATATGCCCCATCCTGCAGTAATACCCTATCCTTCTCCCCTTGCAGTAATATGCCCCATCCGTGTCCCCTTGAAGTAATATGCCCCATCCTGCAGTAATGTATCTCATCCTTGTCCACTTGCCATTAATATGCCCCACCCTTATTCATTTGCAGTAATATGCCCGATCCTGCACTAATGTGCCTCATCCTTGGCTCTATGCAGTAAAATGCCCGATCCTGCACCAATATGCCCCATCCTTGTCCCGTTGCAGTAATATGCCCTATCCAGCAGTAATGTTCCCCATCCTTGTCCCCATCACATAGTAATATGCTCCATCCTCGTCCACATCACATATTAATCTGCCACATCCTGCCCCATCACATAGTAATATGCCCCATCAGCCCCATTACATAATAATATGCCCCATCCTGCCCCCATCACATAATAATATGCCCCATCACATAATATGCCCTCCTGCCCCCTGTTACTATTGCCCCATTAGCCCCATCACAGAATAATATAACCCATCCTGCCCCCTCTTAGTAATGCCCCATCAGACCCCATCACAGAATAATATGCCCCATCCTGCCCCCTCTTAGTAATGCCCCATCAGTCTAATCACAGAATAATATGCCCCATCCTGCCCGCTGTTACTATTGCCCCATCAGCCCCATCACAGAATAATATAAACCCCATCCTGCCCCCTCTTAGTAATGCCACATCAGCCCCAAAACAGAATATTATGCCCCATCCTGCCCCCTCTTAGTAATGCCCCATCACAGAATATTATGCACCATCCTGCCCCTCATAGTAATGCCCCATCCTGACCCTCATAGTAATGCCCCATCCTGCCCCTCATAGTAATGCCCCATCATGCCCCTCATAGTAATGCCCCATCCTGCCCCTCATAGTAATGCCCCATCCTGCCCCTCATAGTAATGCCCCATCCTGCCCCTCATAGTAATGCCCCATCCTGCCCCTCATAGTAATGCCACATCCTGCCCCTCTTAGTAATGCCCCATCAGCCCCATCACAGATTATGCCCCATCCTGCCCCTCATAGTAATGCCCCATCAGCCCCTCATAGTAATGCTCCATCCTGCCCCTCATAGTAATGCCCCATCCTGCCCCTCATAGTAATGCCTTATCCTGCCCCTCATAGTAATGCCCCATCTTGCCCCTCATAGTAATGCCTTATCCTGCCCCTCATAGTAATGCCCCATCTTGCCCTCATGGTAATGCCCCATCCTGCCCCTCATAGTAATGCCCCATCCTGCCCCTCTTAGTAATGCCCCATCAGCCCCATCACAGATTATGCCCCATCCTGTCCCTCATAGTAATGCCCCATCAGCCCCTCATAGTAATGCCCCATCCTGCCCCTCATAGTAATGCCCCATCTTGCCCCTCATGGTAATTCCCCATCAGCCACTCATAGTAATGCCCCATCCTGCCCCTCATAGTAATGCCCCATCAGACCCTCATAGTAATGCCCCATCCTGCCCCTCATAGTAATGCCCCATCAGCCCCTCATAGTAATGCCCCATCAGCCCCTCATAGTAATGCCCCATCCTGCCCCTCATAGTAATGCCCCATCAGCCCCTCATAGTAATGCCCCATCCTGCCCCTCATAGTAATGCCCCATCCTGCCCCTCATAGTAATGCCCCATCCTGCCCCTCTTAGTAATGCCCCATCACAGATTATGCCCCATTCTGCCCCTCTTAGTAATGCCCCATCAGCCCCATCACAGATTATGCCCCATCCTGCCCCTCACAGTAATGCCCCATCCTGCCCCTCATAGTAATGCCCCATCAGCCCCTCATAGTAATGCCCATCCTGCCCCTTATAGTAATGCCCCATCAGCCCCATCACAGATTATGCCCCATCCTGCCCCTCATAGTAATGCCCCGTCCTGCCCCTCATAGTAATGCCCCATCCTGCCCCTCATAGTAATGCCCCATCAGCCCCTCATAGTAATGACTCATCCTGCCCCTCATAGTAATGCCCCATCCTGCCCCTCATAGTAATGCCCCATCCTGCCCATCATAGTAATGCCTCATCCTGCCCCTCATAGTAATGCCCCATCAGCCCCTCATAGTAATGCCCCATCAGCCCCTCATAGTAAAGCCCCATCCTGCCCCTCATAGTAATGCCACATCCTGCCCCTCAGAGTAATGCCCCATCCTGCCCCTCATAGTAATGCCACATCCTGCCCCTCAGAGTAATGCCCCATCCTGCCCCTCATAGTAATGCCCCATCCTGCCCCTCATAGTAATGCCCCATCCTGGTCGCTATAAATAGATTATGAAAAAAAAAAAAAGTCATACTCACCTTCCTGCTGCAGTTTCCTCTGCTGACATCTTCTGCACTCTGCAGTGTCTTCTCCTCCCGACTCGCGCTGAGTGCGGTCACGTGACACTGGGCGCATCACATGACCGCTGTCACATGAGGCTGGCCGGCACGCGTGCCATAGGTTCGCCATCACTGCCCTATAGCAACACATGCACTCACCCCACAGGGACACACACACCACAAAGAGACACACACAACACAGACACACACCACACAGACCCCCCCCCCACAGGGATACACACACATAGCCACCCTATAGGGACACATGCACTCACCCCACAGGGACACACACACACACACACACCACAAAGAGACACACACACACCACACAGACCCCCCCACAGGGATACACACACATAGCCACCCTATAGGGACACATGCACTCACCCCACAGGGACACACACACACACACACACCACAAAGAGACACACACACACGACACAGACCCCCACACAGGGACACACACATACACACCCTATAGGGACACATGCACTCACCCCACAGGGACACACACACACACACACAAAGAGACACACACACACCAAACAGACCCCCCCCACAGGGACACACACACATACACACCCTATAGGGACACATGCACTCACCCCACAGGGGCACACACACACACACAACAAAGAGACACACACAACACAGAGACACACACCCCACACAGACACCCCCCCCACAGGGACACACACACATACACACCCTATAGGGACACTTGCACTCACCCCACAGGGGCACACACACCACAAAGAGACACACACAACACAGATACACACATACACACAACACAGACCCCCACACATTGTTCCATTTTGTGGCTGTGTACATGTGTCCATGATTTCACTGCAACCAGAGATCTGTTCAGAAGTTGGACATAGATATCTGTGTGTGTAAAGCGGCCCTCAGGGTATGGACACACATCCGAGTTTAAAAATGCTCCGATTCTCGGATCTGAGAGCCGGACGAGTGTCATCTGACTTTTGGTCTGTGTGGCTTGCGAGTGCTGTCCAAGTGCAATCCCATTTTTTCCTCAGCAGCTAGTTACTGTATAATCATTTACAGGTGCATTTTGTATAGTTGTCTGAGCTACAGAATGGTAATGTATCAATTAAAACTTGCTTCAGACTTGGATGGTGCGAGTGCGGTCCGAGTGCAATCCGTGTTTTTTGTCGGACTTGCATTGGCGAGTCTCGTCCGTGACTCGTGTAGAATCGCAACATGTTGCGACTGACTCGCAATCCGAGAATCAGATGCGGAAAAATCATATGAGACTCGGAAATGTGCTCTCGGACATTAGTTAAAATTGGTCCGAGAGCAATGCGATTTCTCCGCACAGTAAACTCGGACAAGTTTCTCTGATGTGTGTCCAAGCCCTTATGGCCACTTTACACGTCCCGATATCGGCGTCCAACTCCGATTAAAAGTCACGTGGTTTGTGCGTTGGCCCCGATATCGTTTGTGCGTTGTATGGTGTAAATGTCCAATACGATGCAAGAACGATGCCAAAACAATATCGGGGAAGAAATGAGCAGGCTCTCCAACGGCCCGATATTGGATGGATGATGTGGCTGGATCGTGCTGTGTGACAGCCCAACAACGATTTGGAGTACAACTTCCCCTATTCTCTCCCATGTTAAATGGTGGTTCCTGGGTCGCCCGTACAAGGGGGCGTACACATCGCAATTGCGTTGCCTGCCGATATCGCGCTGTGTAACATCTCCTATGCGATCTTGGAATTCTGCCCAGAAAAAGCGCGCTCCCGCGGCATTGTATCCAACATCGGACCGATGTTGGGACATGTAAAGTGGCCATTAGGGCTTGGACACACTTTCCTAGTTACATCCGAGTTTGACTGAGGAGACTCAGAAAGGGCTGGAGCAGTGACCCTGAACGGCCTCTCCCTCTCTGGACGGGAAGTCTGGAGCTGCACAAAAACACAAGCAGCTGACAGCCCCGTCCAGATAGGGAGAAGCCGTTCAGGGTCACTGCTCCAGCCCTTTCTGAGTCTCCTCAGTCAAACTCAGATGAGTGTGTCCAAGCCCTAATGGCCCCTTTACACGCGGCTACATTTCTAGGGTGTCAACAGGTAACTTACTGGTTGCAGTGAAATCATGGCTGTGTACAAATGGAACAATGTGTCCATGATTTCACTGCAACCAGAGATCTGTTCAGAAGTTGGTCACAGAAGTTGGTGTGTGTAAAGCGGCTCTAGTAAGTAATCATCTTGTACCACTGTGTCAGCGGTGCAAGATGATTACTAAGCACCCAGCTGCTGGGCACTTTTGTATATCATGTGGGGTTAAATTGCATATGCAGCATCTGTGCGACAAATGAGCACAGATGCTACATATGCTGTAGTGAATCCCCGTAATAAAGGGTTAATATGTGTCAAAGATGTTGGCACCATGTCTCTAGGGATTGCCCCCTCCCTACAGACATGGTGCCTAAAATCATTGGTAGTTCAGGGGTTAAATGGAGACATTTCTGAATAGCCGGCATTTGTCGGCTTTCTGTAATGTGCATTGAAAGCCGACAGGTCCTGGCTGTCATAGCGCGGTACATACGCAATTAGCGTAAGTATATTGCTGGGCAGCATCCTCATTCTCGCCGTGGTTGTGGCGGGAGAAGGTACCCTTAGGGCCACTTTACACACACCAACTTATCTGTCCAACTTCTGAACAACTTACTGGTTGCAGTGAAATCATGGACACATTGCTCCATTTTGTGGCTGTGTACAAATGGAACAATGTGTCCATGATTTCACTACAAACAGCAAGTTGTTGAGCAGTTGGACAGATAAGTTGGTGTGTGTAAAGTAGCCCTTAGGGTACCTTTACACGTCGCAACATTGCATGCCATTTCACTTGCAACTTACTGGTTGCAGTGAAATCATGGACACATTGTTCCATTTTGTTGTTGTGTACAAATGGAACAATGTGTCCATGATTTCACTGCAACCATTAAGTTGCAAGTGAAATGGCATGCCATGTTGTGACATGTGAGGGCCAATTTACACACACCAACTTCTGTGACCAACTTCTGAACAGATCTCTAGTTGCAGTGAAATCATGGACACATTGTTACATTTGTACACAGCAACAAAATAGAACAATGTGTCCATGATTTCACTGCAACCAGAGATCTGTTCAGAAGTTGGTCACAGAAGTTGGTGTGTGTAAAGCGGCCATATATCCAGATATTTTAGAAGGTTTTATTGGCCAATAAAATATCTGGACTGTGGCTTTTGATCAGCAGCACTCATGGTAAATCCATAACTCTGCTTGTGACGAATTAAAATAAACTATTGAAACTTCTTTTTAAAACATTCCCCTTTTGCAACGTATTTCCTCTCATGCTTAAAACTTTTTTTGCAGTACTGTATATCTATAGAGAGAAGGTTGACTGTAAAAATTTCAAATCACTTATTTCACTACAAGGAGTTATATCGCTAGAAGTGGAGGATAGCGTAATATGATGGCTCCAGGGCTGTTTCACATGCCCAGATGTCGTCCAATTCATCTATATAAAGTATGTAAATTAAAATATTCTGAAACTTAGGGTCCCGTCACACCTGGCCATATCGGCGGAGATTTCATAGGCGACGCAGGGGCGTGGCCTATTGCTGCCGACATCGCTGCTGCGCCTCCTAATGTAAAGAGGCGATATCAACACCTTAGAGTGGTCGCCTGTTTTCCCAGCACTGCTCTGAAACCAGGCGAGGACTCTGGGGTGATGTGTATACATCGCCCCATGTAACATGGCAATCGCCGATGTTACAGGCGATGGGAGCCATAGACTCCCATGTTACAGGATCGCCACTGGGGTTTGCGGACACCCCAGCAGCGATGGCGCCTGTAAAATTGCCGGTGCATCGCCAGAGGTATCGCCGCGTGTAAACACGTGACGGCAATGCTGGCAGGGTGCCAAAAACGTGCGTGCTCCCGTGCGTCGCTGGTGATATCTCCGGCGAGGTGTCCAGGTGTGACGGTACCCTTAGGGTACCGTTACACAGTAGCAATATTGTATTCAATTTTACTGCCAATTTGCTGGTTGCAGTGAAATCATGGATACATTGTTCCATTTGTACACGGCAACAAAATAGAACAATGTGTCCATGCTTTCACTGCAACCAGCAAATTGCCAGTGAAATTGCATGCAATATTGCGACGTGTAAGGGTACCTTTACATGCCGCAATTGCAGCGAGAAATATTGTCAGCGATATTGCGGCCTGGAAATATCGCTGCCACATTGCCTCCCAATTGACTCCTTATTGCGGCGTGTAAATTGGGAATTTGTCGGCGATATGTCGCCTCATTCTGGTCGCCTTGTTTTAGAGCAGTGACATTGGTTTTATCGCCGCCAAATTCTCGATTTACACGCCGCAATAAGGAGGCAATTTGGTGCCGATAATTCCAGCGAGAAATATTGCCGCCAAAAATGTCTCCGCAGGTTGTGGCGTGTAAAGGTACCCTAACGGTACCCTCAGAAGTCTGGAGAACAGGATATATGCCAAATTGATAGCCTTATATGTATGTATATGGGTATCTTTACACGCCGCAATTTTTGGTGGCGATTGGAGGTGATTTAACATGCCCGTGCATCAGATCGCTGATGGTGCTTTTACACGCTGTAATTTCGCCCTCAACCTAATGCGACATGTCGCCCTGGAAATCGCCACACCAACAGCTGGAAACATCCGGTAGACTCCCGTCGCCACTTCACACGCCGCAGTCCCCAAAGGAATGTGGGCGTACATGTTCAGCACGGCGAGAACATAGGCGTGCCAAATTGTATTACACCGCACCCCAAACATGCTCATTGGACAACACAATAGCGTTATGATTGGCCAACCTGCGCTGGAAGGCTGGCTAATACATGACGCCATTGTCTCGGAGTTTGGGATGAATACACGCTCGTGTCGTTGAAAGTGGCTGCTGTGACACACTTTCAAGCCGCTCAAGCGTCACACAGGAGCGTTTTTGTGCAGGACAGTTGCTTACACTACACAATGGCTTGCTATGTGTGCGTCTGTAGCTGATGGTGGAAACATACAAACAACACTATGCCCATATGTGCCTACATTGGTCCATGCCATGGCACAGCTGCCTTAGCACAACTGAACTATGTGTGTGTACGCATGTTTGTGTGTGTAATGGATTGTACCTACATCCCCCACAAACACCGTTGCTTGCTCAATGTGTCTGGACAGGTGCCCCAGTGGGCCCAACACATCACAATTAATATGTATACACAGTTGCGCCATACAGTGTGGCCCAAAGGGCTGGACCTGTGTACTGCATATTACCACACAATGTTTCACGGACCCATCAATACCATTTTACAGATCACCTACCTCTGTGCACCTGCATAAAGCTATGTGCTACTGTCCTGTATCCAAAAGTAATGACACACACAGGTTTGGTTTTGGTTCAATTTTGTTTAAGTTGGTATTTTTGTGCACAGCAAAAAAAAGTAGAACAACACACACAAAATAACATAAAACACAAGTGTTCACATTACACAAACAAATGCAAATAAAATAATGGAAATCAAAAACATTTCTAAGTAAAAAATCCAAAAAAACTAACTTACTAACTAATGTTGACACTCCAAAACACAACCCCAATCCTCATGGTGCAGCCACCCTGGTGACTCCACCCTCCTCATCATGTTCCAGCCTCACAGCACCAGCCACCCTACACCTGCTGGTGCTGCTAGGCCACTGCCCCAGGGCCATTAAAGTAAGAGCAGTATGCGTCTCTGTTGTTCCTGGTATCCTCCGGAGTCCGACTCTGGCTCAGCAGCTAGAGTGGTGCCACACCATGGTCGGTAGCATACCAATCCCCGACGGACCTCCCCTGTTGTGGGGTCCACTGGATCCACATAACTTGCCGGCGTGTATGATGACCGATCCCTACGACGCAGGAAGTTATGCAGCACACAGCAGGCCAGCACTACCACATCAATAGATTCCAGTTTCATATGCAGACGTGTATGAAAAACCCGGAATGTATTTGCCATGATCCCGAAAGTATTTTCAACCACACGGCGAGCCCAGGATAGACGGTAATTGAAAATGCGCTGCTCAGAAGTAAGTGTCCTCTGGGGATATGGCCATAGTAGGTGTTCCTGATGTGGGAAAGCTTCATCCCCCACAAACGCAAAGTTGAGATGATAGGTTGTTTCATCATTTGAGGGCAAGTTCAGCCCAGCTGTCCTTAGGTCTTGGGCCAAGGAGCAGTGTGCGAACACACCCCCATCTGAGATACGCCCATTCATTCCAACGTCCACGTAGAGGAACTCATAGTTCGCGTCCATCAGGACCATGAGGAGGACTACACTACAATATCCTTTGTAATTGTAATACAAAGACCCCGAGTCTGGGGGTTTAGTGATCCTCACGTGCTTACCATCCAATGCACTGACGCAGTTTGGAAATTGCCAACGGTCCTCAAACCCTCTGGCAACATCCATCCATTGAGCGGCGGTTTTTGGAAACTGCATATAGGATGTCTGCTGCTACTCCAGATGGCCTCACACGTCTCGGGGATCAGCAGGGACAGTGATACACATGAAGTGTATTGCAGGTCGGTCCTTGAACGACCTGTTGCCAGTAACAGCAAAGTTACAGCCAAACGCTCCTCAGGTGGCACAGCTCGACGCATCACAGTGTCCTGTCAGGCTATCAATGGCCTTATGCGTTCCAACAGGAATGTGAAAGAGTCCTCGGACATACGGAGGTAGTTCCTGAAATCATGCGGACTACGATCCTCCAGCTCACGCACCAGCTGCATGTGTCCCAGCGGCGAAGCCAATCCCGAGCCCACACACGCCGAGGTCTGCGAGCCCACAACCTCTCATATCTATCCTCCAGCCACAATTACTCTTCCACCAAGGCAAGAGCCACAATAGCATCTCCATCAGGGTCCATGATCATCTCACGTACCAACCCCTGCAAAAGTGAGAAAAAGAAACATCACTACAAGAACGCTTCATCACACATCACCTACACACACCACCTCCTTCCCTATACATCTCCTGGCCACTTTACCACAGCATACCCAACTGTGATCATCAGCCCACACACATACATACAGAGCACCATTCAAGGCCCACACACAACATTGCAGTGTCTGACAACCATACCTGGTCACTCTATACCCCCGGCCCTCCTGTACAATACATCTCCCTGTCAAATGCAACTCATCATGAGCATAAGGCCATATACGTGGCCATAATGTTGACGTCTGACCACAAGCCGTGGGCAAAGAGATAGGTCACATTAGTCAAATCATGGTTGTTACCAACTCTATACAATTACATTATACACGTACCCCAGCCTTTGTGTCTTATTCTCAAAATATCACGCCTCGCAGCAGACTATTGAATACTCATCATGTCCAAGAGACATCCCTGAGGTGTTGTGAATGCCAGATCTTCTGAGGCAGACATTCAAAGAAGCCACACGCCACTCTCCACATCTGAGTTTGGCCTTAAAAGTCCCATTGTGTGTTGTAAATGACAGTACTATGTTGCACAATTCAGATGATCCCCGAAACTAAAGACACACACATCCTTCAAACATGATCCTGTATGGCAGGGGTGGGGAACTCCAGTCCTCGAGGGCCGCAATCAGTGCAGGTTTTCACGATTTCCTTAGTATTGCACAGGGATTGGAATCATCACCAGTGCAAGTGATTATGTTATCACCTG
>JARQOC010000004.1:496856572-496892746 GCA_033576535.1 Allobates femoralis
AACCTTCCAAATAGGAGTAAACTGCATCACACTAAGAGCGGCAGTTCAAATTGTGCGCCAATATCGCAATCTGCATACCGTGATGCTCATTGGTGGCCGCTGCTAGTGGCGACCAATGAGAGACTTAGCGCGCAGTATAAATGCCGCTCCTCCCTCTGATTGGACGCCGCCAGCCACGGCGACCAATCAGAATAGCGGCACGCTGCACGGTTTGACTTCCGCTCCTCTGATTGGTTGCCAGGTTCAGCGCCGACCAATCAGAGGAGCGGCACGCGCCATGGTGCCATATTTAAAAATTTTTTCAAAGTATTTTAAATATGGCGCCTTGGCGCGCACCGCTCCTCTGATTGGTCGACCGCGGTGACCAATCAGGGATGCGGAATTCAAACCGCACACCAAACCGCGCTACTTTTCAGGCTCACGCGCTACTTCGCTGGCTCGCGCCCGCTGCGGCCACTGTCAGCTGGACCCATGTATCCCAGCCGCTGACGCTTGGCTGCAAATTGGCACGAAATTCGAACTTTGAATTTGCTTGCCTAGTTGCATAGTCCGCGCTCATTGGTGGCCGCCGGGTTCTGTGACCAACAGACGCCTTAGACAATTACATAGTAGATATATTTAATATATAAAGATGAATGTGTGTATGTATGTGTGTGTGTGTGTGTATATCCGGGATTGGCATCTACACTGTCGCAACTACAGCCGTAAAATTTTGCACAGTCACACATCTGGACCCCGAGAGCGCCATAGGCTATGTTGTGAGGCAAAATTTTAACCCTGCGTGTTCCAGTTTACCAAACAATTTTGCCCCTATCTACATAATGAGGAAAAGTGAATGGAAAAGTGTTGGAGGAAAATCGACAGCTGTCAGCTATAGCCACAAAATTTTGCACAGTCACATGTCTGGACCCCGGGAACGTCATAGGCTATGTTGTGAGGCGAAATTTTAACCCCGCGCATTCCAACAAACAACACACACACCACAAAGACACAAACACAACACAGAGACACACACACACACACCCCACGGACACACACACACACCCTATAGCAGTGATGGCGAACCTTTTTAGAGGCCGAGTGCCCAAACCGCAACCCAAAACGAAATTATTTATGGCGAAATGCCAATATGGTAATGTAACCTAAATTACAGCAGTGGTAATCATAAGCGCTGCACAAGGGGGAGAGCCAGCAGATGCTAACTCTCTTCCCTGTGCAGTGGTTATAGTCCTGAAACATTGATGATCAATTCAATTATTTTAGCAATTAATTGATTTTAAACTTACCTCTGCAGTCTTCTATTCTCTTCAGCAGTGGTCAGACAGCTCATATGTACTGCACGTTGAAGCTGAGTCGCTGCCACTGCCCTTTCTAGAAACAGTAGGTGGATTAATCTGTATGGAAAAAATGCAGAATATTAGACAGATAGAAGATAGATTTTATCATGGAATGCAAGCAGATTTCATACTGAAATCCTGGTCCCTTTCCTTGCAGTAATGTGCTCCATCCTGACCCTCTCCTTGCAGTAATGTGCTCCATCCTGACCCTCTCCTTGTAGCTATGTGCTCCATCCTGACCCTCTCCTTGTACCTATGTGCTCCATCCTGACCCTCACCTTGCAGTAATGTGCTCCATCCTGACCCTCTCCTTGCAGTAATGTGCTCCATCCTGACCCTCTCCTTGTAGCTATGTGCTCCATCCTGACCCTCTCCTTGCAGTAATGTGCTCATCCTGACCCTCTCCTTGTAGCTATGTGCTCCATCCTGACCTTTTCCTTCTACGGTAGCTATGTTCTCCACCCTAATCCTCTCCTTCTAGCTATGTTCTCCATCCTAATCCTCTCCTTCTAGCTATGTGCTCCATTCTGATCCTCTCCTTCTAGCTATGTGCTCCATTCTGATCCTCTCCTAGCTATATGATCCATCCTGACCATCTCCATGCATTTATGGCCATCCTGACCCTCTCCTTGCAGTTGTGCTCCATCCTGACCCTCTCCTTGCAGTTGTGCTCCATCCTGACCCTCTCCTGGCAGTAATGTTCCTATCCTGAACCCCTTCTTGTAGTAATGTCTTTATCCTTATCCCCTTGTAGTATGCCCCATCCTTGTCCCCTTCGGTAATGTCCCTTCCTTGTCCCTTGTGGTATTATCCCCATCCTGTCCCTATAATGTAGTAATGCCCCATCCTGCTGTAATGCCCTATCCTTGTCCCCTTACAGCAATATGCCCCATCCTGCAGTAATATGCCACATTCTTGTCCCCTTGCAGTAATATGCCCCATCATGCAGTAATACCCTATCCTTCTCCCCTTGCAGTAATATGCCCCATCCGTGTCCCCTTGAAGTAATATGCCCCATCCTGCAGTAATGTATCTCATCCTTGTCCACTTGCCATTAATATGCCCCACCCCTATTCATTTGCAGTAATATGCCCGATCCTGCACTAATGTGCCTCATCCTTGGCTCTATGCAGTAAAATGCCCGATCCTGCACCAATATGCCCCATCCTTGTCCCGTTGCAGTAATATGCCCTATCCAGCAGTAATGTTCCCCATCCTTGTCCCCATCACATAGTAATATGCCCCATCCTCGTCCACATCACATATTAATCTGCCACATCCTGCCCCATCACATAGTAATATGCCCCATCAGCCCCATTACATAATAATATGCCCCATCCTGCCCCCATCACATAATAATATGCCCCATCACATAATATGCCCTCCTGCCCCCTGTTACTATTGCCCCATTAGCCCCATCACAGAATAATATAACCCATCCTGCCCCCTCTTAGTAATGCCCCATCAGACCCCATCACAGAATAATATGCCCCATCCTGCCCCCTCTTAGTAATGCCCCATCAGTCTAATCACAGAATAATATGCCCCATCCTGCCCGCTGTTACTATTGCCCCATCAGCCCCATCACAGAATAATATAAACCCCATCCTGCCCCCTCTTAGTAATGCCACATCAGCCCCATAACAGAATATTATGCCCCATCCTGCCCCCTCTTAGTAATGCCCCATCACAGAATATTATGCACCATCCTGCCCCTCATAGTAATGCCCCATCCTGACCCTCATAGTAATGCCCCATCCTGCCCCTCATAGTAATGCCCCATCATGCCCCTCATAGTAATGCCCCATCCTGCCCCTCATAGTAATGCCCCATCCTGCCCCTCATAGTAATGCCCCATCCTGCCCCTCATAGTAATGCCCCATCCTGCCCCTCATAGTAATGCCACATCCTGCCCCTCTTAGTAATGCCCCATCAGCCCCATCACAGATTATGCCCCATCCTGCCCCTCATAGTAATGCCCCATCAGCCCCTCATAGTAATGCTCCATCCTGCCCCTCATAGTAATGCCCCATCCTGCCCCTCATAGTAATGCCTTATCCTGCCCCTCATAGTAATGCCCCATCTTGCCCCTCATAGTAATGCCTTATCCTGCCCCTCATAGTAATGCCCCATCTTGCCCCTCATAGTAATGCCCCATCCTGCCCCTCATAGTAATGCCCCATCCTGCCCCTCTTAGTAATGCCCCATCAGCCCCATCACAGATTATACCCCATCCTGTCCCTCATAGTAATGCCCCATCAGCCCCTCATAGTAATGCCCCATCCTGCCCCTCATAGTAATGCCCCATCTTGCCCCTCAAGGTAATTCCCCATCAGCCACTCATAGTAATGCCCCATCCTGCCCCTCATAGTAATGCCCCATCAGCCCCTCATAGTAATGCCCCATCCTGCCCCTCATAGTAATGTCCCATCAGCCCCTCATAGTAATGCCCCATCCTGCCCCTCATAGTAATGCCCCATCAGCCCCTCATAGTAATGCCCCATCCTGCCCCTCATAGTAATGCCCCATCATCCCCTCATAGTAATGCCCCATCCTGCCCCTCATAGTAATGCCCCATCAGCCCCTCATAGTAATGCCCCATCCTGCCCCTCATAGTAATGCCCCATCCTGCCCCTCATAGTAATGCCCCATCCTGCCCCTCTTAGTAATGCCCCATCACAGATTATGCCCCATTCTGCCCCTCTTAGTAATGCCCCATCAGCCCCATCACAGATTATGCCCCATCCTGCCCCTCACAGTAATGCCCCATCCTGCCCCTCATAGTAATGCCCCATCAGCCCCTCATAGTAATGCCCCATCCTGCCCCTTATAGTAATGCCCCATCAGCCCCATCACAGATTATGCCCCATCCTGCCCCTCATAGTAATGCCACATCCTGCCCCTCAGAGTAATGCCCCATCCTGCCCCTCATAGTAATGCCACATCCTGCCCCTCAGAGTAATGCCCCATCCTGCCCCTCATAGTAATGCCCCATCCTGCCCCTCATAGTAATGCCCCATCCTGCCCCTCATAGTAATGCCCCATCCTGGTCGCTATAAATAGATTATGAAAAAAAAAAAAAGTCATACTCACCTTCCTGCTGCAGTTTCCTCTGCTGACATCTTCTGCACTCTGCAGTGTCTTCTCCTCCCGACCCGCGCTGAGTGCGGTCACGTGACACTGGGCGCATCACATGACCGCTGTCACATGAGGCTGGCCGGCACGCGTGCCATAGGTTCGCCATCACTGCCCTATAGCAACACATGCACTCACCCCACAGGGACACACACACCACAAAGAGACACACACAACACAGACACACACCACACAGACCCCCCCCCCACAGGGATACACACACATAGCCACCCTATAGGGACACATGCACTCACCCCACAGGGACACACACACACACACACACACCACAAAGAGACACACACACACCACACAGACCCCCCCACAGGGATACACACACATAGCCACCCTATAGGGACACATGCACTCACCCCACAGGGACACACACACACACACACCACAAAGAAACACACACACGACACAGACCCCCACACAGGGACACACACATACACACCCTATAGGGACACATGCACTCACCCCACAGGGACACACACACACACACAACAAAGAGACACACACAACACAGAGACACACACCCCACACAGACACCCCCCCCACAGGGACACACACACATACACACCCTATAGGGACACATGCACTCACCCCACAGGGACACACACACCACAAAGAGACACACACAACACAGATACACACATACAAACAACACAGACCCCCACACATTGTTCCATTTTGTGGCTGTGTACATGTGTCCATGATTTCACTGCAACCAGAGATCTGTTCAGAAGTTGGACATAGATATCTGTGTGTGTAAAGCGGCCCTCAGGGTATGGACACACATCCGAGTTTAAAAATGCTCCGATTCTCGGATCTGAGAGCCGGACGAGTGTCATCTGACTTTTGGTCTGTGTGGCTTGCGAGTGCTGTCCAAGTGCAATCCCATTTTTTCCTCAGCAGCTAGTTACTGTATAATCATTTACAGGTGCATTTTGTATAGTTGTCTGAGCTACAGAATGGTAATGTATCAATTAAAACTTGCTTCAGACTTGGATGGTGCGAGTGCGGTCCGAGTGCAATCCGTGTTTTTTGTCGGACTTGCATTGGCGAGTCTCGTCCGTGACTCGTGTAGAATCGCAACATGTTGCGACTGACTCGCAATCCGAGAATCAGATGCGGAAAAATCATATGAGACTCGGAAATGTGCTCTCGGACATTAGTTAAAATTGGTCCGAGAGCAATGCCATTTTCTCCGCACAGTAAACTCGGACAAGTTTCTCTGATGTGTGTCCAAGCCCTTATGGCCACTTTACACGTCCCGATATCGGCGTCCAACTCCGATTAAAAGTCACGTGGTTTGTGCGTTGGCCCCGATATCGTTTGTGCGTTGTATGGTGTAAATGTCCAATACGATGCAAGAACGATGCCAAAACGATATCGGGGAAGAAATGAGCAGGCTCTCCAACGGCCCGATATTGGATGGATGATGTGGCTGGATCGTGCTGTGTGACAGCCCAACAACGATTTGGAGTACAACTTCCCCTATTCTCTCCCATGTTAAATGGTGGTTCCTGGGTCGCCCGTACAAGGGGGCGTACACATCGCAATTGCGTTGCCTGCCGATATCGCGCTGTGTAACATCGCCTATGCGATCTTGGAATTCTGCCCAGAAAAAGCGTGCTCCCGCGGCATTGTATCCAACATCGGACCAATGTTGGGACATGTAAAGTGGCCATTAGGGCTCAGACACACTTTCCTAGTTACATCCGAGTTTGACTGAGGAGACTCTGAAAGGGCTGGAGCAGTGACCCTGAACGGCCTCTCCCTCTCTGGACGGGAAGTCTGGAGCTGCACAAAAACACAAGCAGCTGACAGCCCCATCCAGATAGGGAGAAGCCGTTCAGGGTCACTGCTCCAGCCCTTTCTGAGTCTCCTCAGTCAAACTCAGATGAGTGTGTCCAAGCCCTAATGGCCCCTTTACACGCGGCTACATTTCTTTTTTTTTATCATAATTAATTTTTATTGGTTATCGTCAAACAAAATCAGAGACATGTTATTACATAACAAAAATAAAGCACATAGAAAGATGTTTGGTAAAACTGTAGAACTTCCATCTAACAAACTAATAGAGGTATTTAAGCGGGTATTTCGACTCCGGTCGTCTGTGTCGTAAATAGTCACTGTAGTGGTCTATACTGTACTTATATCTGCTGTATTTTCCGTCTCCGGGGATGGTAATTCTTCGTGTGGTTAGTTGCACAATCATGGCCATAGACAGTACACAGGTGGCATTAGTATAACTCCAGGGCAATTGTCTGTGATATAATCGCGTATTATTCATATTGAGCGATGTTATCGATATAACTGTTCACAGACTTAGAGAGTCGGTAAGGTAGAAGAAGAAGTGAAAGAAGAAAAGAAAGAGAAGAAAAATGTGTAGAAGGAAAAGAAGGGGACCTAGAGGTGGGGGGGTAGGGATATTCACCCCAGGGTTCAAACCGAGCATCAGCTTCCATAGCGAGGACCAGAAAATGGGCTCTTTCCTCACATGGGAATTTTCATAGCCAGCGGGTGGACACTCCATAGGTTCCAGGCGTCTGCTACATAGCGTCTGGCACCATGGTCCTGGGCTAGGTAGTACTCATGGCAGAAAATAGAATTAACTCTATCTGTAAGGTCACTCATCGTCGGAGGGGCTGTTTGTTTCCACTTCGCGGCTACACATATCCTTGCAGCCGTCAAAATGTATGTCAATAGATGCCGTAACCCCGGTGGGAAACCAATGACTCCCACATGGAGCACCGCCATCTGTGGTTCTAATGGCATCGAGGACCCAGTTACAGAGTCAATAAGACCTGAGACCAGCTGCCAGAACTGCGCGACTCTGGGGCACCCCCACCACATATGTGGTAAGTCGCCCCTAAAACCGCACTGCCTCCAGCACTGAGATGAGGTTCCCTTACCGAATCTTGCCAGTTTGGCGGGGGTAGCATACCAACGGAGATGTATTTTTTTGAGCATTTCTATGTGATTAAGACATCTAGATGCTTCTTTTACGCAGTGGACCGCGTCCTCCCAGTCACTCTCCGAGGCTTGGAAACCCAATTCCTCTTGCCACTTAATGGCATATGACAGTTGGGAGGGTGTATCTTGGTCTAAGATATCGGAGTAAATTTGAGATAGTGACTTTGTTGGTCGAGGTTCAGCCAACAGCAAACGTCTCAAAGCCGATGGGACTCGTGGGGGTCGTAAGTCGTGGGAGAAGGCGGGAGAGCGCACAAAGTTCGAAATCTGGTGAAAGTAGAGGAAGGTTGGTCTGAGGGTCGGGAAGTTGGTCAAGAAGTCTTCCAGAGAGATTAAAGTTTGGTTACGGGTAATGTCTGCTAAGGTTTTTGGTCCATGATGTCTCCAAGGGGACAAGGACATATTGGGGACCAGCCAGCAGAAAGCATCCAGAGGGATAGCCTCAGTGGGAAGTTTGGTCCATTCACTGGAGACCGATCTCCAAACCTCTAAGAGCTCATTCACTGAGCCCAAAAGGCCGGAATTAGCGATCTTCCCATTGAGTTGGCAGCAAGGAGAGATCGCAGCGAACTTCCCGGAAGGGTATCTTCCTCTATTTGCTTCCATCCCTGTCCATCCCCATCCCGCCACCACTTCCCAGCCTCCTCCAGAATTGTTGCTTTGCGGTATTGCTCGACATTTGGAACTCCCATGCCTCCCTTAGTTAAGTGTCTGTATAGCAAGGATCCCTTTACTCTGGCCGGTGCTCCGCCCCATATGCATTTAGAGATCATAGTCTGTAATTTCAATTTGAGTTTTTTGGGGAAGTGTATCAGGACGCACCGAAATAGATACAAAATCTTGGGGAGCCACAACATTCTTACTGATTGTATCCTCGCCATCCAGGACATGGAACCCAGAGGGAGTCCTCCCAAAGAACCCTCAAGATCTTGCAAGAGACAGTTCATATTTTTTAGTGCTACGCCCGAGGTTGGGCATAGGATGATTCCCAAATAGGGGATCCCCTCTGGTGTCCATCTGAAGGGAAAGGAGTCGGCAAGCGCAGCAGCGATGTCATTTGAGACACCGATGGGCAACAGCCTTGATTTACTCACGTTGAGTTTGTAGTAGGAGATCCGTGCGAAGCCGTCAAGCTGATCCATAATGCTCTGGAGGGAAGATTGGGGGTTTTCCGTGACAATAATGACATCATCCGCGTATAGACCAACCACGTGTTTGGTTTTTCCGACCAAGATCCCTGGAATTTTTGGATCTGCCCTCAAAGAGATCGCCAATGGTTCCATAACAAGGGCAAAAACCAAAGGCGATAAAGGGCAACCTTGGCGGGTGCCATTAGAGACACGGAAAAGCCTGGACGTGTAGCCAGAGGAGAGAACTCTGGCACACGGATGGGAGTAAAGACTAAGGATCGCTGAGACGATAGGGCCAGAAAATCCGAAGGCGGAGAGGACCTCCCGGAGGTAGCCCCAATGGACCCTGTCAAACGCCTTCTCTGCGTCCAGTGACAGGAAGACGCTTGGTATACCTCTCCTCTCCGCCACCTCTATCAGGTCTAGCATCCGTCTAGTCCCATCATTTGCTTGTCTGCCCCGCACGAACCCCACTTGATCCTGATGCACTAGGAGAGGGATCACATCATTGAGGCATGTGGCCAATAATTTAGCGTATAGCTTAACATCGGTGTTAAGAAGTGAAATTGGTCTAAAGCTCTCCGGGTGATCCAGCACCTTTCCTGGTTTCGGAATAGTGGATATCGTAGCTTCAAGAGCCTCTGCTGGGATGGAACCAGTTTCTTGCCACCTATTAAACAACCTTAGTAGGTACGGAGCCAGGATGGACCCGAAGAGCTTATAATATTCATTAATCAGACCATCCGGTCCCGGAGCTTTATTGCTTTTGAGCTCCTTCAGGGCTTTATCAATTTCGGAGCATGTGAAGGGAGAATTTAGTGTCTCTAGAATATGCGTCGGAATGGTGGGGATGTCCAATTTTCCCAAGAAGTCCACAATGGCTTCATTTGTGGGTTGTGGAGTATGCTGGTCATTTTTGAGATTATATAGGTCTTCATAATACGCCGCAAAGGCCTCGACTATTTCGGAAGGGTGTCTGACCATAACTCCCCCCTTATTCCTAAGGGCCGTAACCATTTGTCTCACTGCAACCTTTTTTAGTCTACGGGCTAAAATTTTTCCCGCTCTATCTCCAGCTTCGTAATATTTTGTTCGTAGTTTCCTGATACCGATTTCGTGCTGTCGAAGAAGGAGCGATCGAAGTTTGTTACGAGTGAGACGGATCTGTGTTAGGATTGCCTCTGAGGGCGATTTTTTGTTTGTCGTCTCTAAAAGCTGTATTTCTGTCGTCCAGTCGCGGAGTAATTGTTCCCTGCGACGTTTTGCTATCGCCGCTTTTTGTATGAGAAGACCTCGGACTACCGCCTTGTGGGCATACCACAGGGTATCATCCTTCATGTCCTCTTGATCATTGAGAGCAAAGTACTCCGTCACCGCCTCTCCCACTTCCTCGCTTATCTGTAAGTCAGTCAGAAGTCCCGCATGGAGTCTCCATCTCCTGGGAGCTCCACCTCCCACATCTAGTCCCAACTCCAGTGTGACCGGGGCGTGATCTGACCAAGTGATCACTCCCAAGCCCGATGAATAGCACCTTTCCAGTGCCACATCATTTACAAGGAAGAGATCAATTCTGGAGTAGGACTTATGCACCGGAGAGAAAAAGGTGTAATCCCTCTCCTCTGCGTGCTGATATCTCCAGACATCATGGAGGTGGAACTCCCTGCAGAGGTCTCCCATTGCTCCACCCTCCCTGCGATTACTTGTGGAGGTGTCGATGCGGGGCTCCATGACTGAGTTAAAATCTCCGCATACTAAAAGCCTTCCCTTTGTTTCTCTCTGCAAACGAGCAAACAGGTCTCTGAGAAATCTCTGTTGGCCTACGTTTGGGCTATACACACTCACAATCGTGTACTGAATGCCACTTATTTCGCAACATATACCAACGTACCTGCCCGCTCCATCCACAAAGGAGGAGAGAAGGGAAAACTGCACCTTATGACCGACAAAAATGCAAGCCCCTGCTTTTTTTTGTAAGGCATTAGCGAAAAAGCTATGAGGATAGTCTCTATGATGCAAGCGTATATTGTCAGGCTGTAGGAGGTGAGTCTCCTGGAAGCACAAGATATCAGCTCCTGACGATTTGGCCTCTCTCCAGAGGAAAGACCGTTTCGCCGGAGAATTGAGGCCGTTAGCATTCAAGGAAAGGACCTTCAGTGACATTACTGAACCCTGGGGTGAACGAGGTACAAGATAGAAAACGAGGTAAGAAGTAGAGGATAGAGAAATCAGTAGCGGGAGTGGAGAAGGAGAAGGAAGAGAGAGAGAAAGAAGAACCGTATAGGGGAATGCAGAGAGAAATTAGAAACGCACAGAGTTAAAGATAAATGAACAATAATGTAAACGTATTAAGGATTCCAAAATTATTTAAGAGGAATCAAGTCACTTGGGGGGGTAACTTCAGAATCCGGCCTAGTATTCCACTCGCGCGACCCGCAGCGAGAGGGGAAAGTGTGCCGGCAAGCTTGGTACAGAAATAAACAGAGGGTAACTCACGGGTCTAGGACTCCATTTCAAGTGACCCCGGCTGTGGAGAGTGGCCCGCAATGGACAGCCCCCCTGTCATGCCGCAGGAGCAGAAAAGAGTCACAGAGGGCATACCCAAATGTCCAGTATACATCAGTAGTGAGGACGGTTCCGGGTGGGATGTCGCTCAATTGTCTTTTGGTGTTGAGGTATTATTCTCAGTGGGATCCTCCAGCCTGTTGTTCCGGAGATTCGGAGATGGGGAAGAGGCAAGACGCCACGTGCGTAGTGCCTTCCTTAGGAGAGTGGGGGAGGCAAAGGAATGCCGTTTCCCTTCGTATCTGAATAACAACGCCGTTGGTGAACCCCAGATGTAAGGGATACCTCGATCACGGAGGATCTTGCACGATGAGGCAAATTCTCTACGCCGAGCAAGTGTGCCTGGGGATAGATCCTGGTATATAGAAATATGGCTGTACGGGTCGGGTAGTGCCGGGCCTTTACGCATACGTCGCAGCAATCGCTCTGCCACCCCAGATCGAACCATATGCACCAGGATGTCTCTGGGCACGTCTTCCCTCATATTCCGGGGTTTTGGGATTCTGTATACTTTTTCAATTTCTAGGTCTGCGGAGGGGGAATCCGGAAGGGCCGTGGCAAGGAATGTCGCAGCTAGATCATAGGGGTTTTCAGAGTCGTTTGATTCAGCCATACCCCTTATTTTAAAGTTATTACGCCGGAGGGCATCTTCCAGATGGCACATTTTGTTATTCATTATCCCCATTTCTCTGTCTAAATCAGCATGGCTGTCGGCCAGGTTATTATGTGCCTGTGCGAAATCTCCAAGTTTCCCTTCCAGATGGGTGGTTTTATCAGTCAGTGCCCCCACTTCCTCTTTAAGTGTGCAGAGTAATGTTGTTATATCTGCCATCAGTGTGTCTCTCAGGGTGCTCAGGCAGGATTTCAACATACCATGCGTGACCGGTGCATCCTCCTCCGATCTGTGTGCAGCGGCGTGTGGCTGATTCCCAGGGCTGTGTGGGCTCCTTGGAGAGCGGGCTCGCTGTGTGGCTGCCGGCGCCATTTTAGGTGGTGAGGCAGAGCGCCGCGGCTCTGAGTCGAAGTAATCTGTGAGGCGATTCTCCGTCTGTCGTCTCCTTGGAGCCGTCCGCGGCATCCCAGCACACTCCCGGGATGTTTACCGGTCGGCTGGGGATCTTTAATCGCGGCAGGAGGGCCTGTTTAGTGCCGTTTGTGGGGTCATCCACCGGAGCTCCTCTAATCTGCGCCCGGCGCCATTAGCAGCAGGACACGCCCCCCTCGCGGCTACATTTGTAGGGTGTCAACAGGTAACTTACTGGTTGCAGTGAAATCATGGCTGTGTACAAATGGAACAATGTGTCCATGATTTCACTGCAACCAGAGATCTGTTCAGAAGTTGGTCACAGAAGTTGGTGTGTGTAAAGCGGCTCTAAAATGACCGCTTTGCCGGTACAGTAAGTAATCATCTTGTACCACTGTGTCAGCGGTGCAAGATGATTACTAAGCACCCAGCTGCTGGGCACTTTTGTATATCATGTGGGGTTAAATTGCATATGCAGCATCTGTGCGGCAAATGAGCACAGATGCTACATATGCTGTAGTGAATCCCCGTAATAAAGGGTTAATATGTGTCAAAGATGTTGGCACCATGTCTCTAGGGATTGCCCCCTCCCTACAGACATGGTGCCTAAAATCATTGGTAGTTCAGGGGTTAAATGGAGACATTTCTGAATAGCCGGCATTTGTCGGCTTTCTGTAATGTGCATTGAAAGCCGACAGGTCCTGGCTGTCATAGCGCGGTACATACGCAATTAGCGTAAGTATATTGCTGGGCAGCATCCTCATTCTCGCCGCGGTTGTGGCGGGAGAAGGTACCCTTAGGGCCACTTTACACACACCAACTTATCTGTCCAACTTCTGAACAACTTACTGGTTGCAGTGAAATCATGGACACATTGCTCCATTTTGTGGCTGTGTACAAATGGAACAATGTGTCCATGATTTCACTACAAACAGCAAGTTGTTGAGCAGTTGGACAGATAAGTTGGTGTGTGTAAAGTGGCCTTTACACGTCGCAACATTGCATGCCATTTCACTTGCAACTTACTGGTTGCAGTGAAATCATGGACACATTGTTCCATTTTGTTGTTGTGTACAAATGGAACAATGTGTCCATGATTTCACTGCAACCATTAAGTTGCAAGTGAAATGGCATGCCATGTTGTGACATGTGAGGGCCAATTTACACACACCAACTTCTGTGACCAACTTCTGAACAGATCTCTAGTTGCAGTGAAATCATGTACACATTGTTACATTTGTACACATCAACAAAATAGAACAATGTGTCCATGATTTCACTGCAACCAGAGATCTGTTCAGAAGTTGGTCACAGAAGTTGGTGTGTGTAAAGCGGCCATATATCCAAATATTTTAGAAGGTTTTATTGGCCAATAAAATATCTGGACTGTGGCTTTTGATCAGCAGCACTCATGGTAAATCCATAACTCTGCTTGTGACGAATTAAAATAAACTATTGAAACTTCTTTTTAAAACATTCCCCTTTTGCAACGTATTTCCTCTCATGCTTAAAACTTTTTTTGCAGTACTGTATATCTATAGAGAGAAGGTTGACTGTAAAAATTTCAAATCACTTATTTCACTACAAGGAGTTATATCGCTAGAAGAGGAGGATAGCGTAACATGATGGCTCCAGGGCTGTTGCACATGCCCAGATGTCGTCCAATTCATCTATATAAAGTATGTAAATTAAAATATTCTGAAACTTAGGGTCCCGTCACACCTGGCCATATCGGCGGAGATTTCATAGGCGACGCAGGGGCGTGGCCTATTGCTGCCGACATCGCTGCTGCGCCTCCTAATGTAAAGAGGCGATATCAACACCTTAGAGTGGTCGCCTGTTTTCCCAGCACTGCTCTGAAACCAGGCGAGCACTCTGGGGTGATGTGTATACATCGCCCCATGTAACATGGCAATCGCCGATGTTACAGGCGATGGGAGCCATAGACTCCCATGTTACAGGATCGCCACTGGGGTTTGCGGACACCCCAGCAGCGATGGCGCCTGTAAAATTGCCGGTGCATCGCCAGAGGTATCGCCGCGTGTAAACACGTGACGGCAATGCTGGCAGGGTGCCAAAAACGTGCGTGCTCCCGTGCGTCGCTGGTGATATCTCCGGCGAGGTGTCCAGGTGTGACGGTACCCTTAGGGTACCGTTACACAGTAGCAATATTGTATTCAATTTCACTGCCAATTTGCTGGTTGCAGTGAAATCATGGACACATTGTTCCATTTGTACACGGCAACAAAATAGAACAATGTGTCCATGCTTTCACTGCAACCAGCAAATTGCCAGTGAAATTGCATGCAATATTGCGACGTGTAAGGGTACCTTTACATGCCGCAATTGCAGCGAGAAATATTGTCAGCGATATTGCGACCTGGAAATATCGCTGCCACATTGCCTCCCAATTGACTCCTTATTGCGGCGTGTAAATTGGGAATTTGTCGGCGATATGTCGCCTCATTCCGGTCGCCTTGTTTTAGAGCAGTGACATTGGTTTTATCGCCGCCAAATTCTCGATTTACACGCCGCAATAAGGAGGCAATTTGGTGCCGATAATTCCAGCCAGAAATATCGCAGCCAAAAATGTCTCCGCAGGTTGTGGCGTGTAAAGGTACCCTAACGGTACCCTCAGAAGTCTGGAGAACAGGATATATGCCAAATTGATAGCCTTATATGTATGTATATGGGTATCTTTACACGCCGCAATTTTTGGTGGCGATTGGAGGTGATTTAACATGCGCGTGCATCAGATCGCTGATGGTGCTTTTACACGCTGTAATTTCGCCCCAACCTAATGCGACATGTCGCCCTGAAAATCGCCACACCAACAGCTGGAAACATCCGGTAGACTCCCGTCGCCACTTCACACGCCGCAATCCCCAAAGGAATGTGGGCGTACATGTTCAGCACGGCGAGAACATAGGCGTGCCAAATTGTATTACACCGCACCCCAAACATGCTCATTGGATAACACAATAGCGTTATGATTAGCCAACCTGCGCTGGAAGGCTGGCTAATACATGACGCCATTGTCTCGGAGTTTGGGATGAATACACGCTCGTGTCGTTGAAAGTGGCTGCTGTGACACACTTTCAAGCCGCTCAAGCGTCACACAGGAGCGTTTTTGTGCAGGACAGTTGCTTACACTACACAATGGCTTGCTATGTGTGCGTCTGTAGCTGATGGTGGAAACATACAAACAACACTATGCCCATATGTGCCTACATTGGTCCATGCCATGGCACAGCTGCCTTAGCACAACTGAACTATGTGTGTGTACGCATGTTTGTGTGTGTAATGGATTGTACCTACATCCCCCACAAACACCGTTGCTTGCTCAATGTGTCTGGACAGGTGCCCCAGTGGGCCCAACACATCACAATTAATATGTATACACAGTTGCGCCATACAGTGTGGCCCAAAGGGCTGGACCTGTGTACTGCATATTACCACACAATGTTTCACGGACCCATCAATAGCATTTTACAGATCACCTACCTCTGTGCACCTGCATAAAGCTATGTGCTACTGTCCTGTATCCAAAAGTAATGACACACACAGGTTTGGTTTTGGTTCAATTTTGTTTAAGTTGGTATTTTTGTGCACAGCAAAAAAAAGTAGAACAACACACACAAAATAACATAAAACACAAGTGTTCACATTACACAAACAAATGCAACATGATGTAAAATAATGGAAATCAAAAACATTTCTAAGTAAAAAATCCAAAAAAACTAACTTACTAACTAATGTTGACACACCAAAACACAACCCCAATCCTCATGGTGCAGCCACCCTGGTGACTCCACCCTCCTCATCATGTTCCAGCCTCACAGCACCAGCCACCCTACACCTGCTGGTGCTGCTAGGCCACTGCCCCAGGGCCATTAAAGTAAGAGCAGTATGCGTCTCTGTTGTTCCTGGTATCCTCCGGAGTCCGACTCTGGCTCAGCAGCTAGAGTGGTGCCACACCATGGTCGGTAGCATGCCAATCCCCGACGGACCTCCCCTGTTGTGGGGTCCACTGGATCCACATAACTTGCCGGCGTGTATGATGACCGATCCCTACGACGCAGGAAGTTATGCAGCACACAGCAGGCCAGCACTACCACATCAATAGATTCCAGTTTCATATGCAGACGTGTATGAAAAACCCGGAATGTATTTGCCATGATCCCGAAAGTATTTTCAACCACACGGCGAGCCCAGGATAGACGGTAATTGAAAATGCGCTGCTCAGAAGTAAGTGTCCTCTGGGGATATGGCCATAGTAGGTGTTCCTGAAGTGGGAAAGCTTCATCCCCCACAAACGCAAAGTTGAGATGATAGATTGTTTCATCATTTGAGGGCAAGTTCAGCCCAGCTGTCCTTAGGTCTTGGGCCAAGGAGCAGTGTGCGAACACACCCCCATCTGAGATACGCCCATTCATTCCAACGTCCACGTAGAGGAACTCATAGTTCGCGTCCATCAGGACCATGAGGAGGACTACACTACAATATCCTTTGAAATTGCCAACGGTCGTCAAACCCTCTGGCAACATCCATCCATTGAGCGGCGGTTTTTGGAAACTGCATATAGGATGTCTGCTGCTACTCCAGATGGCCTCACATGTCTCGGGGATCAGCAGGGACAGTGATACACATGAAGTGTATTGCAGGTCGGTCCTTGAACGACCTGTTGCCAGTAACAGCAAAGTTACAGCCAAACGCTCCTCAGGTGGCACAGCTCGACGCATCACAGTGTCCTGTCAGGCTATCAATGGCCTTATGCGTTCCAACAGTAATGTGAAAGAGTCCTCGGACATACAGAGATAGTTCCTGAAATCATGCGGACTACGATCCTCCAGCTCACGCACCAGCTGCATGTGTCCCAGCGGCGAAGCCAATCCCGAGCCCACACACGCCGAGGTCTGCGAGCCCACAACCTCTCATATCTATCCTCCAGCCACAATTACTCTTCCACCAAGGCAAGAGCCACAATAGCATCTCCATCAGGGTCCATGATCATCTCACATACCAACCCCTGCAAAAGTGAGAAAAAGAAACATCACTACAAGAACGCTTCATCACACATCACCTACACACACCACCTCCTTCCTTATACATCTCCTGGCCACTTTACCACAGCATACCCAACTGTGATAATCAGCCCACACACATACATACAGAGCACCATTCAAGGCCCACACACAACATTGCAGTGTCTGACAACCATACCTGGTCACTCTATACCCCTGGCCCTCCTGTACAATACATCTCCCTGTCAAATGCAACTCATCATGAGCATAAGGCCATATACGTGGCCATAATGTTGACGTCTGACCACAAGCCGTGGGCAAAGAGATAGGTCACATTAATCAAATCATGGTTGTTACCAACTCTATACAATTACATTATACACGTACCCCAGCCTTTGTGTCTTATTCTCAAAATATCACGCCTCGCAGCAGACTATTGAATACTCATCATGTCCAAGAGACATCCCTGAGGTGTTGTGAATGCCAGATCTTCTGAGGCAGACATTCAAAGAAGCCACACGCCACTCTCCACATCTGAGTTTGGCCTTAAAAGTCCCATTGTGTGTTGTAAATGACAGTACTATGTTGCCACAATTCAGATGATCCCCGAAACTAAAGACACACACATCCTTCAAACATGATCCTGTATGGCAGGGGTGGGGAACTCCAGTCCTCGAGGGCCGCAATCAGTGCAGGTTTTCACGATTTCCTTGGTATTGCACAGGGATTGGAATCATCACCAGTGCAAGTGATTATGTTATCACCTGTGCAAAACTAAGGAAATCCTGAATACCTGCACTGATTGCGGCCCTCGAGGATTGGAGTTCCCCACCCCTGCTGTATGGCAAAGGCAAAATGACATGTGAATGAGGATAGGGTTTTGTTTGACAAAACACTCATGCATCCATTTGCCAGTACACAATAGAAAATTTTGACAAAAACATCAACAGTAACTACATACCCCACCACTTGGGCGTGAGCTACACTACACAATACCGATCCGTAATGGTAAGGTGCTTTAAACGCAACACAGCCATATCACATGTCATGTTTGCACATCAGTGCTTACTTAATGACTCTGGGCAGTAAGCGTGGTAACCAACCAATCAGACAGCAGCGGCGTCTTGTAATCGACGTAGCCACCTTGGCTTACGCAGGTGCGAAAAATGGGGCGCGCCTGCTCCGACTTGAATGTGCATTGTGCTAGTAGCGTCTCATCACAAGATCTCTGTTGGACAAATGGTAAGTAACAGGACATGCTATAGTGCACTCCTGTACGTTAGTTTCTGTGTGCTGCAGACCCATATGTTGGCAGATGTTTGTACGCCTTATGTACAGCTTCATGTAGCGTCCTGTAGAAGTGTATTTAGTGACGTGTAAGCATCGTAACTACACTACGTGTCCTGAAGCACACATAATGTCCCTGGAGATCCTTGCCAGGACAATGGGTACTACAGCACTATGTTTATACATAAATATTTGTGTATCTCATGAGTGTGTGTTTTAATGTAGTTTGTAAGCCCATGTGTGCCATTTGTAATGACAGACCTTGCCATATTTCCCTGCAGTGGCCCAAAACACATATATGACCAGGCATGTAGTGCCTGCCCCATGTATGGACACATGTTAAGGCCAATAATGATTCTGCATAGCCAAGCTGACTACCAGAACACATGTAATTAGTATTGCTGGACATGGGGTGGCCACACAGAGTAGGGTGTCACCTGTGATGGGCATGTATTTGTTTGCATGACACAATTATATGTTTGTTTTTCAGATGGCTGGGCATCATGATTTTGTGTCACAGCTCCTCACCATGTAAAAGGAACACAAATGCCTGTGGCGGGTGTCGCTGCCTGAATGTCATGACCAGGCAGTGAGGGCTGCGGCCTCCAGGCCGCTGGTGGACCTGGCGAATCGGCTCCAACCCACTAAGAACTGGACAGCGGCCATGGTTGCAAGATCAAGCGCCTGCGCACCGTGTTCACCAAGACCCACTAAAAGTGGCTTGAGGCCTGGTCAGGGTCTGGAGCTGAGGAGGTCCCTAGGCCACGTCTGTGGTACTATGACCTCCTCACCTTCACCCTGGGCCAGGAGGGGCCTTGGGGAACACGGTGCAGCAGGCACCGCCCGCAACCAGCTGTGGCCGCAGCCCAAGACCCTGCCCCATCGCAGGAGTTGGGTAATTGTGTTTGTGTAATCTATCTACCCAGCTTTATCTTTCCACTGATGTGGGGTTTCCAGCACATGTGGAAGTCACTATTGTGCTTTTCCTTCACAAATCTTGTTCACTGTTCTTTTCTATCTGTTTTGTGGTGGCTGTTATCACAGATTATGTTGTGTTATTTTTGAGCACTTGCCATATCAATGTGGAGCCTCAGGTGAGTATACTGCACTGGTCTACTTCTATGTTCTTTTGGTTTCCAAACTCTGCTCCTGTGGCTTTTGGTGTTAGCCTTGGTGAGATTGGCTCTATGTTGTCTTGGGTTGTGGTATTAGCTTAAATTACATAGCAACATGTGGCTGATGTATTTTTCTATTTTTGTTTATTTTTCAGGCCCCTCGGGAGCCTGGCTCCAGTGATGAGGAGCCAGCAGCTGGTGAGGTTCTCCTCTCAACATCTGTGGGAGAGCCAGTGTCTGAGCTCAGTGGTGGGGGGCCTGGCCCAGGGCCCAGCTCTGGAATCCAACGAAAAAGACCTCCTGCCCCACCAAACACGGAGCTGGGTACCTGGGCAAAATGGGTCCTCCTAGATCGAGAGAGGACCGCCACCTCTGGGATCGGCTACGTCTGTAGCGAGATGCTGGCCCGCATGGAGCCAGAGCAACAGAACATCGCCGAGAGGGCCATCTTTCATGTCCTGGAGGCGGGCGTGAATGGGTCTCTGCGATGGGGGGCTCCTTGGTCGCTTCCCCACAAGACCACCACAGGGCCCACTATGCCCGCAAGACGCATGGTGAGGAGTAAGCAAAATCATGATACTCCACCTCCCCCCGAAGACAGGCCAGCAGAGCTGGCCCATCACACCGACAATGGGTCTATGACGATGAGGAGGAGGCCCCATTGTCTGAGCCAGCAGAGGAGGAGAAAGAACACGAGCACTACTAGCCAATGCACAAGGTTGGCATACATACAGACTTTTTTTAAGGGCAGCTTGGCCCCATTTTAATTTAAATCCGTTAAAAAAAACTAAACAAAAAACAAAATAAAAATTTAATTTACCCACAACTCTGTCCATATATGTGTCACATTGACCAGCAGTATGTTTGTGTGTGTGTGTGTGTTTGTTACTGTGGGTGTCATATAGTAGACATTGATGTCATATACGGGTGCATGGCGGTTGTAATGGTCCAGTATGGTGACATGTTTGTCATGTGACACCATATACCTCTTGAAAGACCGTGGCCCAGTGTGGTTGGTCAAATGTAACCTCACAAACATTACCTTGTGTGTGTTGCAACAAGGGATGACACAGGATGTAGCTGGGCTGAATTTTATTTGAGCATATAATTTCTAAAAAAAACAGTGCCAACATAATCAAACAGCCTTTGTCAGCTTAGGAGTAGCCAATACACACTACCCACTTTCCCAATGGGGGACACTATAAGAAAAGAGGCCAATGTGGCCTAACAAACTAAGGTACCAACATTGCAACAGGGAAAACAACAAGGGTCCAACATGGACAACAATTACTAGGTGACTATGGTCACATTATTGGGGGTGGGGTTGATGGAGTAGGGGCCCTGGCGGACTGGGCTGCCTGGAGGGCATAAA
Organism: Allobates femoralis; assembly: GCA_033576535.1. Taxonomy (NCBI): domain Eukaryota; kingdom Metazoa; phylum Chordata; class Amphibia; order Anura; family Aromobatidae; genus Allobates; species Allobates femoralis. The sequence continues at coordinate 496,877,535 of JARQOC010000004.1, forward strand.
TCATGGCACCCAAGTGGGCAAGGTGTTGCTGCCCTTCTTGGTGTGCCCTCTCCCTGTGCTGCTGTGCCTCCTGGTGAGCCAGCAGCAGCTCCTCAATGGTTGGTACACCTGTATGGGAAAGAAGGACATTAGTGAGTTACCTGTGTAGGTGTGGGTGGGTGTTTGAGGGAATTGTTAGTGATTATACTTACGCAGCACATCACCATCCCAGGTACCATCTGGAGGAGATGGTGATGGGCTGACAGCCCAGCCTGCAGCACGTGCTCGTTCTCCTTCAGGCAAAATAAAATACAAAAACATGACGACTCACATATGGTGTATGGAGCAAACAACAGTAAATTCATTATCAAGCTTGTAGGCCTTAGCAGACACCACCGTACACAGCACCAGCAGGCTCAAGGTGAGGGTGTGGTGACCACATCATACCAGGGCTTGGGCGGTAGCTGGAGATTACAGGGTGGGGGGGTTGCTCCTGGGTTCGGGGTGTGTGGTCACAGGATGGGGCTTGGTGCTCCCTGGGGTCCAGGGCTGCCTGCAGCCAAGGCTTGTGTGAGCCTGGAGTTGAGGGACTGGCTGGGCCCTCCGGGTCCACTGCGCCTGGACTCCCTGGTGGAGAGGGACTGGCGGGGCCCACCCGGAGGGTGGTGGGGGTGTCCCGGGTGGCCTTGAGGACTGTGGAGCCTCCACAGACGTGGAGTCGTCCTCATCTGTAAACATGAACACAGACAGATTTAAGCCAAGGACCACAACATAGGGAAAACACCTAGGGTGTGTGTATGAATGTCATGACAGCGTGAATGGTACAGTAAAAGGTTATGGTCGGGCACAACCCTATGTGCTGCAAGGTGTCATGTGGGTGTTCCAAATCGCATAATTATGTTGTTATCACCTTTGCGGACAGGACACAACTATTTTTGCAAACACACAGGTCAAGGACCACTATAGCCATCACGATTTGGATGACAAAAGAGTGTTTGGGACACCTTCATGTTGCAGTGTGACCAACATGAAGATGCATATTGGTGACAGCTCAACATGGTGGCTTAGAGCACATTATGTGCCATGGCACAATACCACATGATGTTTGTGTAGTGTTTGGAGTATTTAGCTTTCCATGTGTGTGCTGGGCATTGTTACATACTCACCACGCAGCCTGGCAATCCTGGCACGAAGATCCACAATTCGCCCTGGTGACTTGTGCTTCAGGTCGGCAATTTTTTTCATTATCTGCTTGTGGGTCCTCTCCACCCCCAGTTTGTGCAGCAGGGCCCACTGTATCTGCCTCAGTATGCTGCACTTGCGCAGCCGTGGGTGCCGGTGACGCTGTTGACACCAATAGTCATGGCGGTCACACAGGTCTATGAGAAGCATTAGCTCTGCCAGGCCCCATGTGGCAGCACGCTATGCGGCGGCCATGACTGTTCTCCTATGTGCAGCTGAGGGCCAGGCATCTGGCAGGCAGGGAGTTACGAAAATAAACGTCATGACGTCACCACGCACACTGGCGCGCCAAACAACTTTGAGGACGCTAACAAGGTAGCCATCCGTGGAGCGGGAGCAGCGTAATAGAGCCATCAACGTCACCAAATTCCCAAACGATTGCAGTGCGTTGCCCATGGCACCCATATGAGATGTGTAGACCAACATCTGCACTGTCATGTGTGGCAGTATGGTGGACTTCCAATACACGCGTCCAGCATAGTTAGCGCTATTGAATGAGCGCGTAATTGGACTGATGTAGTGGATGGTTGTGTAGGTGAAGATGTGTGTGGTGCTGAAGTGACAGCTCTTCAAATATGGCACCCTGTGAAGTGACTGCCAATGGAAACACAGTAGCCACCACCAATCATCGCTGACGGGGCGCGGACTCCATCACACTGTGGCACGCCTACGGGAAATTAATAGGCGATGCAGATTCCATCACTATAACCCGTTCACACACCAAAAACAGGGAATCTCGCCTTCATGATTGCCTCTGATTCTGGAGCATTGCTCTGAAATCGGAACCAGGCGACAGGTTTTTCATCGCTGCCAAATTCCCAAATTACACGCCGCAACTGGGAGGCAATTTGATGGTGATGGTGCCAGGGCTACATATCACAGGTCAGATTCCTCGCTGCGTGTATGTGCCCTATGACACACTTAGACATAGGGTGGCTCAGAACAAAATACCACATCAAAATTAAGTTTAAGGAGATTTATAATAATTCACATACAGGTGATTCTCAATGAATTAGAATATTATCAAAAAATAAAAAATGCAGTAACTAAATTCATAAAGTGAGTTGCATATATTATATAGAGTCATTACAAACAGAGTGATTTATTTCAAGTGTTTATTTCTGTAAATATTGATGATTATGGCTTACAGTCAATGAAAACCCAAAGGTCATTATCTCAGAAAATTAAAGTAGGGAGGATGATGGGTTAAAAACTGCTGTGTTAGACTAGCCATCACAGGGTGAATATAATATTGATTTATTAGTCAATGCATTTTATAGCTCACTGAAATGCCCTGAAACATGGCAATCTATTATATAATCGCGAATCGAAAATCCGCCCCTCTCGGCGCAACTTCCGGCGTGGTCATGTGGATACGCGCGAAGCATTGGCCGCGAAGCGGCCATTGCGAGCCGTTAGAAGAGATGCCAGCGAAGCATGCCCGCACACCCCCTCCTCCATATGCCCGCACACCCCCTCCTCCATATGCCCGCACACCTCCTCCTCCATATGCCCGCACACCCCCTCCTCCATATGCCCGCACACCCCCTCCTCCATATGCCCGCACACCTCCTCCTCCATATGCCCGCACACCTCCTCCTCCATATGCCCGCACACCTCCTCCTCCATATGCCCGCACGCTTCCTCCTCCATATGCCCGCACACCCCCTCCTCCATATGCCCGCACACCTCCTCCTCCATATCCCGCACACCCCCTCCTCCATATGCCCGCACACCCCCTCCTCCATATGCCCGCACACCCCCTCCTCCATATGCCCGCACACCCCCTCCTCCATATGCCCGCACACCTCCTCCTCCATATGCCCGCACACCTCCTCCTCCATATGCCCGCACACCTCCTCCTCCATATGCCCGCACACCTCCTCCTCCATATGCCCGCACACCTCCTCCTCCATATGCCCGCACACTTCCTCCTCCATATGCCCGCACACCCCCTCCTCCATATGCCCGCACACCCCCTCCTCCATATGCCCGCATTCAGGTCCGCTCCAACCCCTCATAGAGATACATGGCGGATAATCCTGGACGCTGATTGGTCGCGTCTTCCCATAGAGAAACATGGCCATGTTTCTCTATGGGAAGAAGCGACCAATCAGCGTCCAGCATCATCCGCTATGTAACTCTATGAGCCCTTTGAGCGGACCTGAAGGAGAACTGTGTCTGCTCACTTAAAATAACAAATAATAAATAAATTTAATAATAATTAAAATAATTAAAAAAAAATAATAATAAATAATAAAATAAAAAATAATAATAAAAAAAAAATATTATGCTAATAATAATGCTATTACTGCTAATAATAATGCTATTAATGCTAATAATTATCCTATTAATGCTAATAATAATGCTATTAATGCTAATAATTATTCTATTAATGCTAATAATTATGCTATTAATGCTAATATTTATGCTATTAATGGTAATAATAATGCTATTAATGCAAATAATATTGCTATTAATGCTATTATTAATGCTATTAATGCTAATAATTATGCTATTAATGCTAATTATGGTATTAATGCAAATAATATTGCTATTAATGCTAATAATTATGCTATTAATGCTATTATTAATGCTATTAATGCTAATAATTATGCTATTAATGCTAATATTTATGCTATTAATGCTAAAAATTATGCTATTAATGGTAATAATAATGCTATTAATGCAAATAATGTTGCTATTAATGCTATTATTAATGCTATTAATGCTAATAATTATGCTATTAATGGTAATAATAATGCTATTAATGCAAATAATATTGCTATTAATGCTAATAATTATGCTATTAATGCTATTATTAATGCTATAATGCTAATAATTATGCTATTAATGCTAATATTTATGCTATTAATGCTACAAATTATGCTATTAATGGTAATAATAATGCTATTAATGCTAATAATGTTGCTATTAATGCTAATTATTATATGCTAATTAATGCTAATAATTATGCTATTAATGCTAATATAATGCTATAGTATAATGGTATAATAAAATTGCTATAAATGCATATAATATAATGCTAATTATTGCTAATATTATTAATGCTAATAATGCTAATATAATTATGCTATTAATGGTATAATAATAATGCTATTAATGCAAATAATATTTCTATATTAATGCTATTATTAATGCTATTAATGCTAATAATAATGCTATTAACTGCTAATAATAATGCTTTATGTAATGACTTTAACTAATTTTGCTATTAATGCTAATTAATAATGCTATTAATGCTATTATTAATGCTATTAATGCTAATAATATTCTATTAATGCAAATAATATGCTATTAATGCTAATATTTATGCTATTAATGGTAATTAATAATGTATTAATGCAAATAATTTGCTATTAATGCTATTATTAATGCTATTAATGCTAATAATTATGCTATTAATGCTAATAATTTGCTATTAATGGTAATAATAATGCTATTAATGCAAATAATATTGCTATTAATGCTATTATTAATGCTTTTAATGGTAATAATAATGCTATTAATGCAATAATATTGCTATTAATGCTATTATTAATGCTATTAATGCTAATATTTATGCTATTAATGCTAATATATTATGCTATAATGGTAATAATAATGCTATTAATGCAAATAATATTGCTATTAATGCTATTATTAATGCTATTAATGCTAATAATTATGCTATTTAATAATGCTATTATTATTAATGCTAATTAATGCTAATAATTAATGCTATTAATGCTAATATTATGCTATTAATGCTAATAATTATGCTATTAATGTAATAATAATGCTATTAATGCAAATAATATTGCTATTAATTCTAATATTAATGCTATTAATGCTAATAATAATGCTATTATGCAATAATAATGCTATTAATGCTATAATTATGCTAATAAATGCTAATAATAATGCTATTAATGCTAATTATGTATTAATGCAAATATTATAATGCTAATAATTATGCTATTAATGCTAATAATTATTGCTATTAATGTAATAATTATGCTATTAATTAATAATATGTATTAATGCAAATTATGCTATTAATGTAATTATAATGCTATTAATGCAAATAATTATTGCTATTAATGCTATTATGTATAATGCATATTTGCTATTAATGCTAATAAATTATGCTATTAATGTATAATTAATGCTATTAATGCTAATAATATGCTATAATGCTATTAATTATGCTATTAATGGTAATAATAATGCTATTAATGCAAATAATATTCTATTAATGCTATTATTAATGCTATTAATGCTAATAATTATGCTATTAATGCTAATAATTATGCTATTAATGTAATAATAATGCTATTAATGCAAATAATTTGCTATTAATGCTATTATTAATGCTATATTAATATATGCTATAATGCATAATTATGCTATTAATTGCTAATTAATATTATGCTATTAATGTAATAATATATGCTATTAATGTAATAATAATTATTAATGCAAATAATATTGCTATTTAATGCTATTATTAATGCTATTAATGCTAATATCTATTAATGCATATTAATGCTAAATGCTAATAATATTGTCTAATTATATGCTATTAATTATATGCTATTAATGCTAATAATAATGCTATTAATGCTAATATATATGCTATTAATGTCTAATAATGCTATTAATGCTAATAATATGCTATTAATGCTAATAATTATGCTATTATGCTATAATATGCTATTAATGCTATTATTAATGCTATTAATGCTAATAATATGCTTATGTAATAATGCTATTAATGTAATATATGCTATTAATGCTAATATAATGCTATTAATGCTAATATTATTAATCTATATATATGCTATTAATGCTAATATAATGCTATTAATGCTAAATAATGCAATTAATATGCTATATATCTAATATGCTATTAATGCTATAATAATATCTATATATAAACTAGCTATAATGCTAATATTATGCTATTAATGTATATTAATGCTATTAATGCTATAATAATGCTATTAATGCTAATATAATGCTATTATGCTAATAATATGCTATTAATCTAATATATGCTATTAGCTAAATTAATGCTAAGCTATTAATAATGCTATTAATATGCTATTAAATATCTATTATGATCAATTTAACTATATGCATTATCTAATATATGCTATTAATTATAATATGCTCTTTATGCTAATATAATGCTATAATGCGATTAGTTATGCTATTAATTCTATTATTTATGCTATTAATGCTATAATTAATGCTATTAATGCTAATATTATGCTATTAATGCTAATATTAATGCTAATAATGCTAATATATCTATTACGCTATTAATATGCTATTAAGCTAATAATCATGCTATTTATGCTATTCAATTATTAATGCTAATAATATGCTATTAATGCTTTTATCTAATATCATGCTATTAATGCATATTTATGCTATTAATTCTATTATTTAGGCTATTAATGCTATTAATAATGGTATTAATGTTATTAATAATGCTATTAATGCTATTCATGCTAATATTAATGCTATTAATTCTAATAATCATGCTATTAATCCTATTAATAATGCTATTAATGCTATTTTTAATTCTATAATGCTATTAATAATTTTATTAATGCTAATAATGCTATTACTCCTATAAAATGCATTAACGCTATTATTAATGCTATTAGTAAAATGTTATTAATACTAATACAATACTATATTAGTACATATGCTGTAATAATGCATTAATGCTAATAATATGCTGTTAATGCTAATATTATGCTTTATGTAATATAAGCTATTATGCAAATAATATTGCACTTCTAGAAACCCGAGCATTTGCATCGGCTCACAGCTAGATAATAATTGATTTGTCTGATGAAGGCAGGAACCATGTGTTGACTATAAATCAATATTATATTCACCTTTTGCTGTTTCGTGGAATATGACAGCACGATTTTTAACCCTTTATCTTCCATACTCTATATGCACCACGTTTGGGAGTGCAGCAGCCATCATATGCTTTTATAGTGGTTGTGACTCTCACGACCACACAAGGTGAAGCCTCTGATACCTATTTAGGTAACATTTATCTCTCAGACCATTCATCCTCCCTACTTTAATTTTCTGAGATAATGACCTTTGGGTTTTCACTGGCTGTACACCGTAATCATCAACATTTACATAAATAAACACTTGAAATATATCACTCTCTTTGTAATGACTCTATATAAGGCCAGGGCCACATTTGTGTTTGCAATTCTGCTGCTGGATTCAATTTTATCATTGTAAAATGATGAAAACCGGATCCGGTAACGCATCCATAGACTCCAATGCCAAAAACGGATTGCCATATGTCTCAAAAGTGCAATCCGATTGCGTTTTTGAGAAATCCGGTTTTAATAGGGTCTGCAACATTTTTTGGTGTTTTGTCAAAAACGCGTGCTTTTTTTAACATGGGGGTCTATGGGAAACGCATGCGTTAATGCAAGATACATATAGGTACCATACATTAACGCATGCGTTAACTTTAGGTACATAAATGTAAGTAGCATTAACGCAAATGTTAACTGAGGCAAAAATGACATGAAGACAGCAACTTAAAAAACTGGATCCGATAACGCATCCAGTAAACGGATTCAGGCTACCAAGTGTGGCCCTAGCCTAATATATGCATTTCACTATTTGTATTGAATTACCAAAATAAATTTACTTTTTGTTGATATTCTAAGGCTGCCTTCACATCACGATTTTGAGGCATCCGAGTGTATCCATGTCAAATCGGATACACTCGGATGCGATTGTGGCTCCCATGTATCCCTATGGGGCTCGGATTGTGCTCGGATGTGTCCTTTTTGCCATCTGATTTAAGCACAGTCTGTAACATTCCGATATAGTCACGGATCCAAAATCGTAGCCTGCTGCGATTTTGGTGTCCATGACTAAAATCAGACACCACAGATCTGTGTCGGATCCGTGATGGTCCGTAGGGCTACACAATGGTAGCCTATGGACATTGGATCCAAGTCTAAATCAGATCCGATGTCAGCTCCCTGTTTATGTACTGAGCATGCCCAGAGGCAGTGCTCAGTACATAACCCTGTCTGTCCCTTCTCTATCTCTGCTCCCCCATGTTCTCTATCCTGTCCTTCCCCCTGTCCTCTCCCCTCCGGTATATAAAAAAAATTCTCCCAGAGGATACATTACCTGTCCGCCGGGTGCGGGGAGGCAACAGTCCCCTTCTGGCTGAAAGACCTCTCGTGATATCACAGAGTCGGTCACCTGACGTGTCAGCTGACCGACTCTGTGACATCAGAGGTCCTTCAGCTACCAGATGGAGACTGTCACCTCCCCGCAGCCGGCGGACAGGTAATGTATCCTGTGGGAGGATTTTTATTATTTTTTATATACCGGAGGGGAGAGGACAGGGATAAGATGGGGGGAGGACAGAATAAAGAACAGGGGGGAGCAGAGATAGAGGAGGGACAGACAGGGACAGACAGGGACAGATAGAGATGATGCAGGAAGAACAGGAAGAGACAGGGACAACAGGATCCACACGGATCCTGCATCAAATCGAATACAGATGGCTATTTGCCATCTGAATGCAGGGATCCATGTGGATCCGTGGCTGTCCTTGGGGATCCTGCCAAAACACGGATCCCCACAGACAGCCACAAATTGTGATGAGCATTTAGATGCACCTGTATTTACACTTCCTGAAAATGAGGAAAATTAGGGCAGATAGCCTGGGTTCAGACTTTGGTACCAGTTTTTTCCCTTGTTCTCAATAACTGATCTGTTTTTAGGGTGCTTTTTGACCCTCCTGTGCAGATCTGCATTTTTTGGAGATTGTCATTTTTTCCCTAAACAATGCTCTAAAAAACGGTTCCTCTTTTTGTGCCATTTTTTTCAGGATCCATCTTCCCATAGGGCCCCATGTTATAAAAAAATGTATCTATTTTTTTCCTGCACCTGAAGGCTTGGGTCACACATTAGCCCTGGATCTGTTTTTGGCATCAGTTTTTTCACTTTTTTACTCTAAGTCCAAAAACTGATGCTAAAAAAGGATCCTAGACTTAAGTGTGACATGCATTTGTAAAAAACGCATGCGTTTTTTTAACATGGCGCGCCCTATGGGAAACAAATGCGTTATATGCGTACATATAGGCACCATTGTGTTTAATGCATCAGTTTTGCATCAGTTTTTGGACTTAGAACAAAAAAGTGCAAAAAATGATACCAATAACGGATCCAAGGCCAATAATGGATCAAGTGTGACCCCAGGCTATCTGCAAACTTACATACACATGACAACCAGCTGTGAATGTTTTCTTATGGTTAATTTGGATAAGGGAACATACCGTAGGTTTTTGCCAAAGACCTGTAATGCTACATTTACATGCAGCCACAGGAAGGTAGACACCGCCAGGCATCGGACACAATTATGCCTGTTGCCATGAAAACACCACGATGTGGCGGCGTGTAATTCAGGCATTTCCCTCCCAGGAATACCTTCCTGTGGCTGTGTGTAAATGTACCATTAGGGTACCTTTACACGCCGCCACTGCGTGGTAGCAACTGCCTACCAATGGGGATTTTTGTCACTGTTGCCTTGAAATTGCTACGAAGTGGCAGCGTGTAATTTGGGAAAGTGATCGGGTTCCTCGTAGTTGCTTTGGGTAGCTGTTCCGAGTCGTGTTCTAAAATCCAAGGCAACACAAAGGCACAATTGCCATGGTAGTGGCGTGTAAACGGGGGACAGGGATGGAATCTGCATCGCCTAGTGATTTATCGAGGCGTGCCACAGCTTGCTGGATACTGCGCCCCATCAGTGATGATTGGTGGGGGCTACTGTGTAACCATTGGTTGTCCCTTAACAGGGCGCCATATTTAAAGAGCTGTCCATTCACACTACACAATTGCAATGGCGTCATGTATTAGCCAGCCTTCCTGCGCAGGCTGGCCAATCATGACGCTATTGCGTTGTCCAATCACCGTGTTAGTGTCACGGAATACACAACTCCGTCACGCCTATGTTTTGGCACCGCGCAGAACCTGATTTCCGAGCAGCACGCCGCAATAAGGAGGCGATTGGGTGGTAATATGGCAGCGATATTTCCACGATGCAATATTGCTGTCAACCATTCTCGCCGCGTGTAAAGGTACCCTGAAGGTACCTTTACACGCCACCACTGTACCTAGCAACAGGTATCCACCGCATGTGCACGTGACTCACCATAGCCGGGACTCCGGTTTAGACAGGCGTTCTCTTCCTCCTTGTCACGGGGTGCCGCGCCTGCCGGTAGTGGGGCCCGGTTGAGTGCAGATCAAAAGTGATGAGACATCATTAGTGGAACAGATTAATGGGTTAATTTGTCGTGACGCCACCTATGAGAGATTCGGAAACTTTACCGACGCTGCGGGCCTCCGGGGGATGGAATGCAGCAAGATGGAACGCTCCCCACAGGCTGAGCAATGATCCCCGGAGCCAGGAGCTGCTGAAGATGTTGTGAAATGAACCTTGAAATGCGGATAAACAGTTCATAAGAAGGCACGGACACTGTAAGTCTCTGTAACGGGTTCTTTACTGTAACCAGCAGGCAGTACATGGTATACAGTTAAGGGTAGTGGACCGGGTGGACTCAGCAGTGATAGGTGTGTTCTCAGAGATCCGCGGTGTTCCTCCATTCTAACTAAGTACTGTGCCGTTGTCGCCCAGGAATACCAGGTCGGGTACAGGGAGGCTGCTTGAATGCCCTATCCGGGGTATACGTTCTGGATGCTTTGGGGAGCCTTGGGTCCCTTGGTGGGTGCACCGCTGGTTAGATGACTGGATTTGTCGATGGTGAGGTGCTCCTGTAAAGCGGTCCCTCCACTCTTCTGGTTCGCATAGCAGAGCTGAACTGTTGCTAGCTTCAGTACCAGCAAACCGGCTGTAGATGGGCACGGGATGATTTTGGACCCGCATATTGATGCCCGTAGATCGGTTGGTAATGCACCGGGAGTAATGGTGTTCAACTGGGGGTCGGCCAGAGAGGGTGGCCAGGGGGCCGCACGGACTGTGCAACCCCCTCTCCTAGGTTGCAGGGCTGGGATTCTGCAGCAGGTCTTCTACGTTGCTGTTACTTCCCAGGCTAGAGATTAACTCACTACTAGGCTGGACTAAACTTCCACTACACACTACCCTTACACTCCGCCCACCAGGACCTGATTGGCCCTCTATGCTAGGTGATGCATGTAGGGTATGGATCTCTGAGTTAACCATGTGACTGCTGGGTCGGAGAATATTGCTGCTGCTGTTTTGGCTGCAATACCCTCCTGTGACGCACTCGTTGCGGGGCGCCACACACGCGCACGTTTTTGACGGTGGATACCGATCGCTGATGCCACATGTACACGCCGCCATTGCGTTGTCAACTGAAGGTATCTTTGTTGCCTGGAAGTTCCAACAATACCTGCGGATAACTTCCTGTGGAATACCTCTGTTGCTTCACACGCCGCTATCCACATAAGAATATGGGCGTACATCTATTGCGCCGCAAGGCGTGACAGAGTTGTGTATTCCGTGACGCTAATACGCTGATTGGACAACGCAATAGCGTCATGATTGGCCAGCCTGCACAGGAAGGCTGGCTATTACATGACGCCATTGCAATTGTGTAGTGTGAATGGACAGCTCTTTAAATATGGCGCCCTGTGAAGGGACAGCCAATGGCTACACAGTAGCCCCCACCAATGATCGCTGATGGGGCGTGGTATCCATGATGCTGTGGCACGCCCCTGGGAAATCACTAGGCGACGCAACATCCATGCCTGTGCCCCGTTTAGACGCCACTACCATGGCAATTGTGCCTTTGTGTTGCCTTTGGTTTTTGAGCACGGCTCAACAACAGGTATCTGAGTCAACTGCAGGACACCGGGAGGAATTTCCCTATTTACATGCCGCTATTTCGTAGCAATTTCATGGCAACAGGCACATATATCCCCAATGCCAGGCAGTTGCTACCTTGCAGTGTTGGCATGTAAAGGGGCCCTAAGATTTATTTCAGCTGCAATGCTCCATGCACATTGGAGTTTGCAACATAAAGACTAATGAACAATTGAATCTGCCTTAAGTTACCGTTACACGGTACTACATTGTGGCCGATGTTGGAAGCAATGACGTGGGTGCGCTTCCTTGCTGTCACATGGCAAGATTTTGCCTGCAATGCTGCTGCAATGTTGCTGCAAGGATCGCTCACTGGGCTGGAAGCAACCCAGCAAGCGATCCGCAGCAATGGTGCGGAATAGGCTGTATCGCCGGCAACATCACTATTGTGGTGTCAGACGGCATAATACAGCCAAATTGCTGGAGCAAGATCGCCAGGTTTTTGAACAGGTTCAAAAACCTGGCAACTTGCAACCAGTGATTTATCGCAGTTGCATCATGCTGTCACACAGCACGATGAACCTGCGATGTTGCCTGCAACTTTGCTGACACAGCAAAAGTTCAGCAATGTTGCAGGCAACATCGTGCCGTGTAACGGTACCTTAAAATAAGTAATAAACCTTTGTCTAGATACAAAATAATTAGATTGGTTTTATCACATCTGAAATGACATGTCCAAAAAGGAGTGTATTTACAGTAGTTGGATTTTCTTTCATGTGGAAGAAAACTGGAGTATCATTCCTGTAGTGTTCCTTCAATTCATATATTGGAATATAGAGAAGAGTTGGCATTTCTGGATAAACTATTCTTTCTTTTTGATTATTCATGTTAAAAATTGCATAACAAAATCCTAAAGGTACCATTACATGCGGCAACATTGTCGGCAACATTGCCCAAAAGTGACATAGGCATCGCTGTTGCTGTTGAAATCGCTAGTGTGTTGGAACGTCTGACAGGGCGATTCAACTGCGAAAAAGTTCCTTGAGCGGAGTTGCCAAGTTTATGAACATGTTCTCAAACCTGGCAATGTTGCTCAGGAGATCTGCTAGCATTGCTCTGTGTGACACCGCAATAGCGATTTTGAAAGCAACTTCCCCTATTCATTACATTGATAAGGATCGCTCGCTGGGTTGCTCATACCTAGCGAACGAAAGATGCTTTCGACATCGTAGTTGAGTTGTCTACAATATCTCTGCGTGTGACATCTACAAGGCAATCTTGGAAAAATGCCAAAAAGTGCACGCTCCTGTGAAGTTGCCGGCAACATCGCAGCAATGTTGCCTCATGTAACGATGCCTTTACCCTTGTGTGCTCACTAAAAAGTGAATGAACAAGGAATGTTTCAAAGAATCACTGAAGAACTGACTTCCCTCTCTTTTTCAGTTTTAATTTAGAAACAATAGACCTTGTTAATAGAGGCATTCATTATTGGATCTTTAATCAATTTCTCATTTTTTGTATGTGTTTTTAGACCATGTTGGAAGCTATCCTTTTGCTGGAAAAGGTGGTTCACGTTCATCAGAAAAACATTCAAACTTGGGTCATAAGGTTAGTTTTGTCTCTTTCACATTCTGAACAATATCGTCCTAATAATGAATAAATCTTCAAGATATAAATACAAAAGTTATGATTTACAAATTCATTATATACACAAAAACAACTGGAAAACTGAATGAGAAAGTAATAAAAACACCCAATTACAACCTCCTTAAAGAAAAAGGCAATGTTGTTACTGGTAAATCATACTGTCACAATAAATATTACATAATAAATATATCCGGATATGCTAGATGAAGGAGTTATAGTGCTGGCACATATAAAAGGTCACAACATGATTGTAATCAGAGAACCAAAAGTATTATTGTATACGTAAATGACCATACTCATTTCATATATTAACAGCTGAAGGGAAATGAAGAAACATTACCATACTTTAATATGAATACTGGTATTTTGTAAGTTTGACACAATAATTAATGGATTTCTGTTAAAAAGTACATTATTATGAAAAAAAAATCAATTCTATACTTGCTTGAAAATCTTTCTTTTTGGATTTTCTAGAATAAAGAACAACATGAAAAGCGTACACGTCTCAAAAAGAGAATTACGGTAAGTAAATACCTTTACAATCTGCACATAAAAATTACCATTGATCTGTATCAGAATTGAAAATTTAGAAGTAATGTTTTATTGAATCAACTTTTTATTTACTCTTGCCACATTTTTCATTAATAGCCAAAAGGAGACAAGCTTTCCAGTGTCCAAATATACCAATTGATATTTCAACCTATGTGCAAACCACAGAGGCACCTTTACACGCCGCAACCGTGGCGAGAAATCTCAAGCCCCGTCACCATTGCCGTGAAATTGCCTCGAAATTGTGGCGTGTAATTGGGGAATTTGGCGGCAATAAAAAAGGTTGTGCCTGGTTCCCGATTTCACAGCACTGCTCCAAAATCAGAGGCAATCATGAAGGTGAAATTCCCGGCTTTTGGCGTGTGAAGGAGCGATAGGGATGGAATCTGCATCGCCTATTGATTTCCCGGAGGCGTGCCTCAGCGTGCTGGAGACCGCGCCCCGTCAGTGATGATTGGTGGTGGCTACTGTGTTTCCATTGGCTGTCCCTTCACAGGGCGCCATATTTGAACAGCTGTCCATTCATACTACACAATGGCAATGGCATCATGTATTAGCCAGCCTTCCTGCACAGGCTGGCCAATCTTAACGCTATTGCATTGTCTAATTAGCGTGTTTAGGGCACAGAATACACCAGTCTGTCATGTGTATGTTCTTGCGGCGCTAACCATGTACGCCCACATTCCTTTGGGGATTGCGGCATGTGAAGCGGTGAGGGAACTCCACCGGATTGGTTCCGCTGTTGTTGTGGCTACTTCCGGGGTAACACATCACCTTAGGTTGAGGGTGAAATTGCGGCGTGTAAAAGCGCCTTCGGCGATCTGAGGCAACCATGAAAAATGTGCACGCGCACGTTAGATTGCCTCCTATCGCCGCCAAAAGTTGCGGCATGTAAAGGTACCCTAAAGGATAAGCTTTCAATAACTCTGGGTTC
>JARQOC010000004.1:498120346-498267846 GCA_033576535.1 Allobates femoralis
CTTTTTCTATCTATCTATCTATTTCTATCTATCTATCTATCTATCTATCTATCTATCTATCTATCTATCTATCTATCTATGTATCTTTTTCTATCTATCTATCACATTCTAGAATCCCGATGCAATCGCATCGGGCTCACAGCTAGTGGATAAATAATTAATTTAGTGTTTTTATGGAAGAGTTCTTTCTATAGAGCACTTAATTTGTATACTTATAAGAGTTAGATTCGTGTTTATACTATCAATTGTATCTGGACTATCTTACCTTGTCAATATAGCTGCCAACCTCTTTCAAAAAATTGTTATGCCTTATAGGGTGTCTTTCACCTGTTTATGTACACGTCTTGATGGGGTTTTTTACTCTCAATATTTTACAAATGTGAGTGCTAGGAAAAGCAAAGTAGTTTTAACAGTCTGCTATCTGATTATGTATATAAATATAGAAAGCTAAAAAATGTTTATTAAAAATGGAAACTAAAATGTAATCAGTCTGTTAAAACAAGTCTTAAATTATAAGAATAAATATAAAATATAAAAATATAAAAAATATATGTAAAAAATAGGGATGCATAAAATAAAAGGGAGGACATGGTGCTTAGCGGGCACCCTGATGAAGAAGGCCGTTCTGCCTTTGAAACATGTTGTTAACCCACTAAACTGCATAAAGACTGATTTTCAGGAGGCTCCACTCTGCTCTAAGACCAACCCCGCCCACCCCGTCACATGATCGTTACGCAGATAGCGACGTCAGACGGCTGACGAGGCACTGTGCAACTGCCGGCCAGCTCTAGGCGTTCTCCTTGACAGGAGACACTATGATCAGGACGGACTGGACAGCGGGAACTCGGAGGAGAGATCCATAAAAGAGCACATTAAGGTAAAGTGACAGCCTCTCATGCACTGCACGGCATACTTTTGCATATATTATATTGTAATTTGATGATTTCAGGTACTGACCTAGATGGTATCAATAGTACAAGCCAGACTGATTATTGAAGAGGACCCACCTCTAAAGGAAAAACAGGGTTAATAGAAACAAAGAGATAGGTAAAAGGAACACCTCATGGATAAGGCACCTATAAGAAAGGGTATTTATGATAACTATATAAATTTGATAACTCACAGACATTAATAAAGGATATTAAGACCTGTTGATGTACAACTGACCCATAGCCATTCCAAGTGTTGAGAGCTCAAAAGGAAACACCGCAGGTAACTGATAACACTACAAAACAAGAAGGTTCTCTAGAGATTTATAACTTTTGACTAAAAGGTAACCTTTAATCATTACAGGTGTAACTACAAGAGAAATTACTTCCATTGCTACACCAGAGGAACAGTGTTGAAACCACTAGAGTCCCATAGTGGGTAAGAGAGAATAAGCCATATAGACCTCAAACCAGAAACCCTGCTAGATTGATAATTCTAATTCTGAGTATATCCACAGGGTATACCATCACCAAGAAGTACCACATCAACCCACAGAGAGCTACCTTGGAAGGAGTGAACTAAACCAAGAACAATTATCACCATTCACCAGTAACTGCAAGGAGTTCCAAACTGTGCATTTTCAATAAAATTTTCTTATGTAAAATTATTTACAAATAAACATCCCGCTACGGGGTTAAAACGTACATACGCACAATATCCCCCATTAATGCCAATTAAGATTTAGCACTGAGCCTTATGAGCCTCACAGTGGGCCTAAACCACAGTTAGCATCTCCAAGTTTGGCATTACTGTAGTGAGAGGAGGATGTTTAATTAACGAGGTGCAAGTCCCCAGAAGTTCAAGCTGAACACAATAATGTAGTATGAGTACTACAACGGAGGATTTTCATTTTCACTCTGCTGCAGAATCCACTGCTGCTTGTTCTTGGAAAACACCCAGAGAGTCAAGATCATCATATTACCCATAGATGAGTTCCCAGATAGGTGTAATTTCCAAATTGAAGTCATTTGATGGAGATTTCTGTTCTTCAAGTACTTAGGGCTCTGTATATGAAGTTTGCAAACTATTCTACAAAATTCCAAAAGTCAAATAGTGCTCCTTCTCTCCCGAGTGTTGCTGTGGGGTCAGACGTTCCTGAACAGTCAAATATGTGGCATTTCCTTGTTCAAAAGAAATTGTTTAACAATCATGCAATTATTTTACCCATATTAAATCTGTGGCTAAAATAACACTTTTGTGGTAAAAATTTAATTATTTTTCTTGACTGCAAAACATTTTGTGAAATATGAGGTTTCAATATGCTCACTGCTCTGCTACATTATTTTAATTAAGATGTGTAATTTTTAAAATAGGGTCACTTATGGGGGTTCTGTAGTTCTGGCACCTTAGGGGATCTGCCAAAGTGATATAGCACTGCAAACCATTACATCCAAATCCCTACTCCAATATGGCACTTCTTCCTTTGTGTTTCACACTGAAAAAGTAGTTTCTGACCATATTTGGGGTATTGCCATAATTAGGAGAAATAGTGTAAAAACTTTTGTGGTCAATTTTTTCCTGTTACTCTTGTGAAAATTAAAAATTTGAACCTTCAGTGTGAATTTTTTTTAAAAAAAGTTATATTTTATTTAACAGCCCGATATTATAAAATTCTGAGAAGCATCTGGGGCTTTAAGATTCTTACCATACCCCTAGATAAAGTCATTGAGGTGTGTGGCTTTGAAAATGGGGTCACAAGTGTTTTTTTTTCACTATTTGACATGAAATCAGAAAAAATCTTTTATGTTTTAGGTCAATTAGGATTATCATAATTATTTATATTTGCCAAATGGCAGAATAATGAGAG
The DNA here is from genome assembly GCA_033576535.1 of Allobates femoralis. Classification (NCBI taxonomy): domain Eukaryota; kingdom Metazoa; phylum Chordata; class Amphibia; order Anura; family Aromobatidae; genus Allobates; species Allobates femoralis. The sequence continues at coordinate 498,123,144 of JARQOC010000004.1, forward strand.
AGTGTTTTAAGGCATTTTATTACTTGCTGCAAAGTCACAAGTTTACATACATTTCATCAGTATTTGGTACGATTGTCTTAAACTGCATGACTTGGATCAAACGTTGTAGATATCATTCTACAAGCTTCTCACAATAGTTGGTGGGAATTTGAACCCATTCCTCCTGAGAGAACTGATGTAACTGAGAAATATACCGTATATACTCGCGTATAAGCCGAGTTTTTTCAGCCCAAAAATTGGGCTGAAAAGTACCCCCCTCGGCTTATACGCGAGTCAGTGCTGTATACCGATGTATACATCGGTACACACCGATGTATACATCGTTATACAGCAGCCCCCGCATCCCCAGTAATGCAGGCCCCCCCCAGCGTCTCTCTGGTCACCTGTAAAGCAAACTATGCTTATCAGTGTCCCGCTCGCACCCGCTCCCAGCTGCCGTACGCGATCCTCCATCTTCATGCGTCTTCTTCTTGTTTCTGTGCTCGTCGCCGGCAATGACGTCATTCCCTGCGACGAGCACAGGAAACAGGAAGAAGTCGCATGAAGATGGAGGATCGCGATGTCGGCAGCGGCGGGCGCGGACAGCGGGACACTGATAAGTATAGTTTGCTTTACAGGTGACCGGAGTCAGGCTGGGGGGGCCCTGCATTACTGGGGCTGCCTGTGTATACTACCGCTGGGGCTGCTATATACCTCTGGGGCCCTGTATACTAACACTGGGGCTGTATATACTACCACTGGGGCTGTATATACCTCTGGGGCCCTGTATACTACCACTGGGGCTGCTATATACCTCTGGGGCCCTGTATACTAACACTGGGGCTGTATATACTACCACTGGGGCTGTATATACCTCTGGGGCCCTGTATACTACCACTGGGGCTGTATATACTACCACTGGGGCTGTATATACCTCTTGGGCCCTGTATACTACCACTGGGGCTGTATATACTACCACTCGGGCTGTATATACCTCTGGGGCCCTGTATACTACCACTGGGGCTGTATATACTACCACTGGGGCTGTATATACTACTACTGGGGCTGTATATACCTCTGGGGCCCTGTATACTACCACTGGGGCTGTATATACTACCACTGGGGCTGTATATACTACCACTGGGGCTGTATATACCTCTGGGGCCCTGTATACTACCACTGGGGCTGTATATACTACCACTGGGGCTGTATATACTACTAGGGCTGCGTCTATACTACCACTGGGGCTGTATATACCTCTGGGGCCCTGTATACTACCACTGGGGCTGTATAAACCACTGGGGATGTATATACTGCTGGGGCCCTGTATACTACCACTGGGGCTGTATATACTACTAGGGCTGCGTCTATACTACCACTGGGGCTGTATATACCACTGGGGCTGTATATACTACTGGGGCTGCGTGTATACTACCACTGGGGCTGCTGTATCTACCTCTGGGACTGGTGTATACCACACTGCTGGGGGCTGTATACTTGTGCTAGGGTCCACCCTCGGCTTATACACGAGTCAATAGATTTTCCCAGGTTTCGGGGGCAAAAGTAGGGGGTCGGCTTATACACGGGTCGGCTTATACACGAGTATATACGGTATGTAGTTCGCTTTGCTTGCACCTGCCTTTTCAGCTTTGCCCATGAATTTACAAAAGGATTAAGATCACGGCTTTTTTTAAGTTTCTTTTGGAGTAATGGCTTCTGCCTGGCAAAGTGGCCTTTTAGGCTATCTTGATACAGTACTCGTTTCACTGTGGATAATGACACAATCCTACCAGCTTCCACCATCATCTTCACAAGGTCTTTTGCTTTGTTCTTAGGTTGATATGCACATATTAAACCAAAGCACTTTCATCTTTGGGAAACATAACCTTTCTCCTTCCTGAGTGGTATGATGACTGGACGTTCTCATCTTGTTTGCACTTGTGTATAATTGTTTGTATGGTTTAACAAGGCATATTCAGGTATATGGAAATTGCACCCAAGGATGAACCAGACTTGTGCAAGTCCGCAATTCTCTACCTGATACGTTGGCTGATTTCTTTAGACTTTCCATGATACCACACAAATAAGCAGTGTTTCAGGTGTGCATTAAAATACATCCACAGGTGTGTCTCAGATGTTGCCAATAAACATATCAGAAGCTTCCAAAAATGACATCGTCATATGGGCTGTCCCAAATTGTTTAAAGGCATACTAATCTTAGTATTTGTAAACTTGTGACTATGCAGAAAGTAATAAAAATGCCTTGAAACATTCTCTCTCATTATTCTTGCATTTGGCAAATATAAATAGTGATGGTAATCCTAATTAACCAAAATGGGAATGGTTTATTCTGATTGTATGTCAGATAGTGAGAAAAACATCCATAAGTATTTTTTTATATAGTGTTTGTAAACTTCTAGTTTCAACTGTAGATTTATTGAGGGGTCTAGTATCCAAAATGACATCACTTGTCGAGGGATTCCACTGTTCAGGCACATTAGCAACTCTGCAAATGCAACAATACATCCACTAATGATTCCAGATGATTTTGCATTCCATAAATCAAATGGTGCTCCTTCTCTTCTGAGCCCTGCTGAGCACTTAATCCCACAGCGACGGCCTAACGTCTCCAGACATCTAAAAATGAGGGCACTTCTTCCGTTCTTACATCTAGAGACATAAGAAAAAGCCCTCTAGCACCCCACTGTTTCAGAAAATCTCTTCCAGGCATAGCTGAGACACTGGAGATTATGCATACACCATACACATTACTGTAAATGACAGTGCCAGTTACAAATGATTTCTCTCTAATCTGACATGATCAAACATGCCAGATGAGAAGGAAATGTTTATCCCCAGGGCTGCAGGGCCCTCAGGCACCACTAAAGTCCCCTTCCTGCACCCCCTGTCAAAAATGGCACCGAGCACACTGCGTGCTGGGAAAAAAACACCGTTGTCTGCTCTTGCTTGATTGCCCGCCTTCCATCAGTCTGTCCCCCTCATGCTTAAGTTTACCCTCCTCACTCCTGATCCTACTGTGGCCCTCAGATCTGTCCCATGGTGTTGCAGGTGTCTCCCTCCTGTGCGTCCTTCCTGGAACATGCCTGCGCAGACTGAAGTGTGATTACCTCACAGGTCACCGCAGTTCAGAATGGGCAACTCACACAGTGATCAATTGTGATCCCATGGTGATCTCCAGTGACTATTTTGCAGATCATCATAGAATTACAGTTAACCACTGTAAGGCTGGGGTCATTCTTGGCATGTGTTTTTTAAGGTGCTTTTTGGCAGCCTGCGTTTTTGCTGATAGGTGTGGGGGACCCTTAAAAAACGCATGCAAAAACGCATGTACCATTTAGTGCCATATAAAAACGCATGCGTTTCCCATAGCGACCCATGTTAAAAAAAAGCATGCATTTTTGGCTCAGCACCAAAAAATACTGCATGCAGTATTTTTTGGTGCTGAGCCAAAAATGCATGGTACATTCAGACATGTGTTTTTGCTATTGGGGCATGCATTTTTTTGCATGGGGACTTATGGATGCGTTTTTGCATGCGGTTTCACAAAATGAAAGTCTCAAAAATGCATGTAAAATCTGCAAGTGTGACCCTAGCCTAAGAGCGGAGAAATGTGACCTGCCATGACCTCAGAGAGATCATTATGACAGGTCATACTTCTGCCAGAATGCCTGGTCCTATAGCATTATGGGGATGCCCCATATGCTATAAGATTGAGAATCCTCCAGGGACCTCCCACTGGCTTACATGAGAACTTTTTTTATATTTATTTTTTCAATAATTTGATGAAAAGTGGTTTGTGTTGGTGAGTATTTTTTCAAAATAAATATTTTTTATTTATTTGTGTCCTAACTGATTTGGTAAGTGATGTGGGGTATCTGATTGACACCTCAACATTACTAAGCTCTTTTCTTTATGCCAAAAGATATTACACAGCTGGCATCATCCTCAAATACCATTACATTGACTGTCACCAGCACCAGGGTAGAGGGAAGAGCCGGGGTAGCACCAGGATTGGCGCATCTTATGGAGGTGCCAGTTCAGGGGTGGCTGTGGCCTGCTATTTTGAGGCTGAGGAGGACCAATAACTAATGCTCTTCTCACCTGGAGAATACCAGACCTCAGCTATTTACCTTGGATGGTTTTCCAAAATGGTGGGAGCCTATGCCACTTTTTTCAAATTATTTGTTTATTTATAAATAAATAATTTGAAAAAATAGCATGGGGTGACCTCTGTTTTGGATTACCAACCAAAGTAAAGTTGTTAGTTTTGGTCTGCAGGCTCCAACCATTGGCTTTACCATAGCTGGCGATCAAAAATAGAGGGGACCCCTTGTCTTTTTTTTTTTTTATTTTATTTTTTGCTCTTTAAATACAAGGCTAAACACTCTTTAGTGCCACATGAAAGGCACTAAAGGATGTGAGCTTACAATATAGTGGAGGTGTGATATTACATAGCTGTTTGACATCTGTCTATCTTTCCATCTATTTTAAAAAAAATCAAAGAAAAAGGTGCACTCACCCGTGTCAGACTTTATGCACGAAAACTTTTAGTTACCGTTGGAAAGTTACATACAGCAGGGAGGGAGGAGAAGGAACGGACAACGAGTTATTTTGTGCTTTACTTAGCGCTTCCACTGGACCTAGTGTCTAGTGTTAGGACCCAGCTATGAGATGCGCCTCAACGTTGGCAACTGGGTGGATTATCGATTTCCATAATGCTAAGTATCTCATTTTTCATTTTACTTTAGTCAGATTTATGTCACTGTGGAGTGCCGCTCACTGTATTTTAAATGTGATTCGTGTTTTGATGGCACCCTCACTGACAGGATTGATCGTCGCATATTTACTTATGTTGAGTCCTCCCATTTGTCCAAAGAGAGGCTTCTGACTACATGTGGAGTATCGCTGCGCTCTTAAGAAAGTGGGTAGCAAAGTGTATAGTCTACTTTTTGGTTTTACTGTGGAGACACAGGGGTCAGTGGGTCATCTCATCCGCTATCTTTAGAAGACCGAATGTGTGGCGCCCCTGAGGGTCCAGTCACCACAGTGGTACCCCACTCTTGGGTAAGGAGGGGGCACTACTCGGTACCCACACATCAGCCCCCCACACCACACCACCCCAGGCCAGGGAATCTGGGCAGACCCTATTAAGGGAGGGCCCCATCCCAGGCTGGGGGAGAAACTAGGTAGAGGGTGCGGGTGGAGGAAGTAGATATAGGGAGCACACCAGGAAGTAGAGACAACGTAGGACGTATGTGGGGATGTAGAGAAGGTGACTGATGTGAGAAAACGGATAGAAGAGCCAAGAAAACAGTTCAGTTGGTGACAGGGGTCCATCATGAGTGGAGTGACGGAGAGAGATGTCCTGGGGAATGGAGCAGTGAGAGTCTCATCCCAGGACAAGGACAGGAAAGGATGGACGATGGAGCTAGTGAAGGGCTCCAGAGATACAGAAGTGGTCCCCGGGGACACGGGATGTAAGAAATATACCCGTGGCACCTGCTTCTATGCCGACTGAGTTTGGAGTCAGGTGGAGGGACCTATTCTCAGAGGGGACCGGCCCCAGACTAATGGAGAGACTGTAGGACTCAGCTAGCAAACTGGAGGCTGCAGTATCTTCAAGTGCAGCAGCCACATTCACATTTAATCACTGAAAAGGCAGATGTATAGGGTTAAAGGGACTAGAAAGTCGTCGACTGACAGGCCCTGAGGCTGTTGGCTTGGGACACTGAGTGTGAGGAGCAGGGTGGGAGGGTGTGAGCCAGTGCAGAGAGATGGCCCGGGAAGGAAGACCAGAAAGGGGTCCTGGTAAAGTGCTCTTAAGTTATCTTAGAGTTGGTTGGATCCCTGACTTGGACTTTTCGGCCGGTTGGTGAAAACCTGGAGAACTGTGAGTAAAATGTGAAGACTGCACCCTGCTGTGGCCTCAAATTATTTCCTGCATCACTTGCTCTGTACTACAACTGATACCATCATCCAATAAACTTTATAGCTGCCCTGAGGCCCCGCTCCACCCATCGGAAGCTGTACCATCTTAGCTGCACTACCAACTGCCCCAGTGGTCCTGAACCGCAGCGCCGGCCATCCAATTGCCAAACAGCACAGGTGGCGTCACAACTCAATGCCATATACATTTTCCCCATTTTTTTGTGACATGGCCAGGGCCACGGAGCCCACAATACATCCCCAATGAATTGTCCGATCTGGTCCGAGCACCCCACGGCCCTGGTGGGCGCATTACATGGATCTGGGCTCATCCCAAATGAATGCCAGAATTTCTTAACCATCGGCAAAACACTACTCAGACCACACAGGGAACCACGCAAAGGTTAAACTTTATTGGATCCCTAACGGTCAAAGGTATATAACACATACCAAGCCAAAACCCATACTGTAACAGGCAATAGAGTTTCACCCTTCCACTGGCTCACCATGAATTAGAATACTTGTGCATTTGGGGCTTCCAGGACCAACTACGTTAATAGAGCAGCACCCTGTTTATGGCAGGCACCCACCGAGAAAGGAATAGCAGCAAGTTTAGGAAGCTAACCAAGCACAGCAAAGTCTGTAGCCAGGTGACTGAATTGTCCCAACCTGTTTTTTTTCCTTAAACAATCTCTGATACTCCAGGTGAATTCTAGGCTGAACTCTGCAAAATATAATACAGTTTTGGAGTTCCTCTAGTTGGACCTGAGCTCCTAGATAAAAGGCTATGCTGAGTATGATGACACAATATTTTCCTGGCCGTCGGAACCAAAGTTCCTAGGCTGAGGTTATGGTTTTCTAACTGGAACTGGAGCCCCTAGGATGATGCCATGTAGCATATGAATCATTGTGACTGAATCAGTAATTTTAAATCTTAAGCCTTCACTTCAGGGCATATTGTGTTCTTCCAGGATTCATGAAATAAGGCTGTGCTCTTATGGGTTGGCGGTTCAATCTGAATGCATAATTCTCCTCTGAGTGATGTAGACAGAAGTGGTGTGGCAATTTACATTAAACTATCAATACACAAACTTTAATAATGAAGGCCCGAATAGTCTGGCAAGAAACAATGCCTTAACAAACATGAGATAACAAGTAAAAGACCAACATGTGTGGCCAAATTAAGAACATTAACCCATGACATGCATTGAAAAAGACTATGTCGCCACAGTTACGTCTTGTAAATGTAAGAAATATGGTGCTAAAGCAACATGTTTGTGAAAAAAAAATTGAATTTTCAATATGATGACCTAATGTTATATTTAGAGCACTCATTTGTATATACCCTATAGAGATTTGATTATACAAATAGGAAACCATAACCATTTTTTCCACTAAGACACATTTACCAGATTGCAAGTTTCTAAACCATCAGATATCCTAATCAAAAGACTGCAAATTTCAGAACTACAAATTTCAAAGTCACCCATAAGGTATTGAGCAGAGGGTTTAAAATAGGAATATGGACTATTTCACATAATGATTTTTTTCACATTATGAGGAGTATTTTCTACCCGGTCCTATTTTTGGGGAAACAGGGTAATAATCACTAATTTGTATATCTTCTAGGAGTTTGTTTACAGCAATAGGATTATATAACCATATTAACCACTTGGGCACAGGAATTCAAATGTACTATATTGCAAGCTTCAAGTTATCAAAAAAGAGATATGGGACAGTTAGTTTAGATATAGGTATAGTCATTTTATTTTATTTTTTTGTAACAGCACTATTTACTTACCGGTATGTTTATAGGTGTTTAAGGTTCAGCCACCAACACCACAGGGGTATTGGACAGTCAGATAGGTATAGTAATAGGATAATTTCACTATATTCACCACATAGATATTCATTTATATATATGTTTCTTTAAAGTTTTAATCACATAAAAGGGAAGTAATAATCTTTTTATATCCTCTTGGCACAATAACCCATATTCGCCTGCCTGAAAAACCTTCAAGCTATTTACAAGTATTTAACAGTCAGCACATTTTTTACAGATGATTTTCAATACATTTATATAGGTATTTAAGGTATCTAAAGAATCGGGTAGTCTAGAATCCATATATAGTTTATTTACTAATAGATACGGGAGTGCGGTGAAATGAATTGTGTGTATACAGGCGGCTCTGTGGGTAGCACGGTATGCGGTGGCTCAGTGGTTGGCACTGCGCGGTGGCTCAGTGGTTGGCACTGCGCGGTGGCTCAGTGGTTGGCACTGCGCGGTCGCTCAGTGGTTGGCACTGCGCGGTGGCTCAGTGGTTGGCACTGCGCGGTGGCTCAGTGGTTGGTACTGCGCGGTGGCTCAGTGGTTGGCACTGCGCGGTGGCTCAGTGGTTGGCAGTGAGTGCGGTGGCTCAGTGGTTGGCAGTGAGTGCGGTGGCTCCAATATGTCATCCGGGTAGTTTGGCGAGACATATTGGACGCTATATTGGATCTAGTAGTTCGGGGGTGGCGAAATGTCGACTGAGGATCCAGGCAGCGGACGCAGGGCCGGTGGTAAGTATAGCGGAGTGTGTGTGTGTACAAAGTTGAGGGAAGTGCGGACAAAGTGACGGACGTGCCTACATACACACATATATACACATACTGTACATTACATATGGAGGGGTGAGGAAAGCGGAGGCTGGAAGGCAGAGGACAGGGAGAGGAGAGCGGAGGCTGGAGGGCAGAGGACAGGGAGAGGAGAGCGGAGGCTGGAGGGCAGAGGACAGGGAGAGGAGAGCGGAGGCTGGAGGGCAGAGGACAGGGAGAGGAGAGCGGAGGGCAGAGGAGAGGGAGAGGAGAGCGGAGGCTGGAGGGCAGAGGACAGGGAGAGGAGAGCGGAGGCTGGAGGGCAGAGGACAGGGAGAGGAGAGCGGAGGCTGGAGGGCAGAGGAGAGCTGAGGCTGGAGGGCAGAGGACAGGGAGAGGAGAGTGGAGGCTGGAGGGCAGAGGACAGGGAGAGGAGGGCGGAGGGCAGAGGAGAGGGAGAGGAGAGCGGAGGCTGGAGGGCAGAGGACAGGGAGAGGAGAGCGGAGGCTGGAGGGGTTAGGGCACAGGGGAGGCTGAAGGGGTTAGGGCACATGGGAGGCTGGAGGGGTTAGGGCACAGGGGAGGCTGGAGGGGTTAGGGCACAGGGGAGGCTGGAGGCTGGAGGGGTTAGGGCACAGGGGAGGCTGAAGGGGTCAGGGCACAGGGGAGGCTGGAGGGGTCAGGGCACAGGGGGAGGCTGGTGGCTGGAGCAGGCAGGGCACAGGGGAGGCTGTAGCGGGCAGGGCACAGGGGAGAGGAGGCTGTAGCGGGCATGGCAGAGGGGAGAGGTGGCTGTAGTGGGCAGGGCACAGGGGAGAGGCGGCTGTAGCGGGCAGGGCACAGGGGAGAGGCGGCTGTAGCGGGCAGGGCACAGGGGAGAGGCGGCTGTAGCGGGCAGGGCACAGGGGAGAGGCGGCTGTAGCGGGCAGGCGGCAGAGGCGGCTGTAGCGGGCAGGCGGCAGAGGCGGCTGTAGCGGGCAGGCGGCAGAGGCGGCTGTAGCGGGCAGGCGGCAGAGGCGGCTGGAGCAGGAGAGAGAGGGCGGCTGGGACAGACGGGAACGTTCCTGGCCGGAACTTCCGAAAGCAGAACGTTCCTGGCGGGAACTCTCCTCCACTGGTCCCTGTAGCCGGGCGCCGCCCGGCTACAGTGGACTGGTGACGTCACCACCATGGGTCCGGAGGCCCTCACGGAAGTACCCTTCGGGTTTTCCGGAAGTGGCCTTCGGCTTTTATATTATAGATACACACACACGTACAGTATACAGGCACACAGTATACACACACATATACAGTATACAGACACACACACACAGAGTATAGACACACATATACAGTACAAACAGTATACACACACATACAGTATACTCACACACACATACAGTATACACACACATACAGAATACACACATATATAGTATATACACACATATACAGTATACACACACACACAGTACACACACAGTATACAGACACACACACAGTATCCACACACACATACAGTATACACACACAGTATACACACACACTTATACAGTATACACACACATATACAGTATACACACACACACATACAGTATACACACACATACAGCATACACACACATACAGTATACACACACATATACAGTATACACATATATACAGTATACACACACACATACAGTATACACACACATATACAGTATACACACACATACAGTATACACACACATACAGTATACACACACACATATACAGTATACACATATATACAGTATACACACACATATACAGTATACACACACAGACATATACAGTATACACACAGACATATACAGTATACACACACATACAGTATATACACACAGTACACACACACATATATACAGTATACACATATATACAGTATACACACACATACAGTATGCACACACACATATACAGTACAAACACACATATACAGTATACACACACATAGAGTATACACACATATACAGTATACTCAGACACACATACCGTATACACATACAGAATACACACATATAGTATATACACACATACAGTATACACACACACACAGTATACACACACATACAGTATACACACACATATTGAGTATACACACATTCAGTATACACACACACAGTATACACACAGTATACACACACACATACAGTATACACACACACATACAGTATACACACACATACAGTATACACACACACATATACAGTATACATATATACAGTATACACACATATACAGTATACACACACACATACAGTATACACACAGACATATACAGTATACACACACACATACAGTATACACACACACATACAGTATATACACACACACACATATAATCTCACTCTTCAGTGCAGGAGACTTTGTATGAAGAAGCCGCAGATCTCCTCTATCTCTGTGTGATCAGAGCTGTCTCCTCAGCTCTGCAGCATTTCCGGTCCCCTGAGGAATACATCTCCCATCATGCACCGCGTTTCCTCCCCTGTGACGCCATGATCCTGGAAGCAGTGAGGAATATAAGAGGGAGGTGGCATCCAGCCTGTTATTGTGTGATTGGGGTGGTCCCCTTGGGCTTGTTCCACCCACCCCTGGGCTCAGCAGACACCTTAATGGATGCGGCTGGGGCCGGGTGTGTGGTGCGGACACGCCCCTTAGTTACCCGACCGCGGCCTTGGTTACCAAGCTCTCCGGGGAGCGTGGAGGGGAGAGCGGGGAGGATGGAGGGGAGAGCGGGGAGGATAGGAAGGAGCCGCGGGGGGGGAACAGGACGTCCGAGAGCGGAACGTTCCTGGCCGGAACTCTCCTCCACTGGTCCCTGTAGCCGGGCGCCGCCCGGCTACAGTGGACTGGTGACGTCACCACCATGGGTCCGGAGGCCATCACGGAAGTGCCCCTCGGGTTTTCCGGAAGTGGCCTTCGGCTTTTATATTATAGATATATGCTAGAATTCTGATTTAAAATGGAAATCTAACTGTTTAGAAGGAGGCAATGAACCAATGAGGATTGCAGGACAGTAACGTGAAAGTAATCAAATTATGTATTATACACAGACATCCAACATCTCACCAACATCTCATTTGAACAAGAACATTGAGACAAATAACAAGAGCGATATGCCCTCAAAAAAAAAAACCCAACAAGATTAATATTTGATGAAGTTAATGTAGTTGTCAGTGTGCACATTAACCTCCTGTAGCCATATTTTAGGTAAGCCTATATTATCCTTTTTAGGCATTGTAAACAGAATATGGAATGTGGTACAAGCTATTAGATGCTACTTGTGTCCTCAGAGGCGATATAACCTGCAATATAATACAACACATACGAAGAATACCATCTGGTTTCATATATAAGTGTTCTATTTCATTATTAAGGATTTTATATATTTTTTTATCTTGTTGATCAACTTGATTTATCAATAAATATCCTGGCAAGAGCACAGGTGAGATTGAAGCAGAAGTGGAGTGATTTCATGAGAAACAGGGGGAGTGTAGCACTAGGTTCCTATATCCAATTTAAAATAATATTTACTAAAATTTACCACTTTCATAAAATACAATATGTCATGAGTAAAACAGGCTCGTAATCATCACGATATGTTGAAGTTCAAGAGTTATTTACACATAAAGTGACACAGGTTAGAAATTTAAAAATGAGGTCATTAAGGTACAAAAACCCCTTCCTGACCCTTGATGACATGGGTCGGGTCCACTGTTTGATGTCTGCTCCGGCAGTGATCTCATCAGCTGAGATGTCGGTCTTCTAGAACCGATCGGATCCCAGCTTAGATTGATGCTACTTACACTTTGAATCCTTCTGTCATTCACTGACAGCGGGATCCAAAACCTCCGCAGCAGGGATTGCGCCGTTCCCTGCCGAAATTGGAGATCTCGCAATAAGTTCAATTTCTCGCAATAAATTCACAATAAGACTGCATGATCTCCGGTGGACACCTGATAGCCCCAAGTCCTGGTGTTAACCCAGAAGCTATCAGGGATTGCTTCCTCACAGTGGTTGGCAAGTGCTGCAACCACTGAAAGTGATACCAAGTGCCATGTCTCGATGTGCTGCAGCACATGGCACAATGGATTGGACCCTGAAGCAGTGAGGTGCCCTTTAGGGCAGTGTTAAATCAAGAATAAATAAAAAAAAAATGTTTTAAAAAAATATGACAAAAAAAAAAAGTTTAAATCACCTCCGTTTCCCCCCATTCAAAATAAAAGTATTAAAAAAATTACACATATTTCGTATTGCTGCATTCAGAAATGCCAGATCTATTAATATATCAAATCAATGAATGAGAGCCATAAACCATGCAATGGAAGTTTTGATGAATCATAACTGTATTAGTGCCAACATCTTACTTTCTTGTACCTAGCACTTTTGGATCATAATCTAGCTAAACTATAGCATCATATGTATGAATTCTAAAATTGCTCAGCTTTGATTCCTTAAATATACAAGATAAATGTATTTGTCTCTGTCAATCCCTGGAGTTTTCCATAGTAATCTTCTGTGATTTGCTCTTTTTGACCTTACCAGTCTATATTTGCAGTTGTAAATTACTATTGGTGCACTGGGATAGAATGACAGCTTATCAAAATTTATAATCAGTTCTGTCCAATACCACATGAAATTGCATGGTTGTTGTACCAGTACCACGCAAATCATATGGTTGTTGTATCAGAAGTCTATTAATATTGGTTTTTGATATGACTGCCTTCCACAAGCATTTCCGTCCTCCTTACTGTAATATCACATTGTCATCCTGATGTTGGGCACTGTGTTATGGATCTCTATGTAAGCAGGCAGGAATTCTTAGGTAGCTCATATCAATAATGTACAGTTAGTAAAACATCACAAAGCATTCACTGATCTCAGGGAGACCAGGCCAAGAAAACACTGCGGGCAGCTGGCTAAAGCGCTCAACACAGTGAATTCCTAGGCACATTGCCCCCTGGGAATTATGAATATGCAAATAGAGTCTATGGAGCCTCGGTTAGGAGTCTCAAACACAGGACTAGCCAGATATCCCTCCAGGGAAGTTAGTAAAACATGGCACTCTTGGGTAATGGTGCACAAGTAGGGTCCCATACCCTTAGATGCAAAAAAGACTTATGAAAGCTTTACTTTACTCCCAGACAATTAAAAGTTGTTTAAAATATTCCAGTTATACAGTCTGAACATGTGTGTATATATACTGTATATATATTACACATCTATAAATAGTGCTCAATACTGTCCATGAATCTACTATATAATTGCCTAATTATTGCGGCCAATGAGCGCAGCGTATGCAGATGAGCCTCGCGCGTTCAAAATTTGCGCCGCAAATCATGTGCAGAGGTCTGCGGTGGGCCAGTGGTAGTACTGTGAGCGGGATTCAAATCCCCTGCCAAGCCACGCTACCTCTCTGATTGGTCACCATGACCGCGTCGACCAATCAGCGAAGCCCATAGATCTACTGTAAGTGGCTTCAGGACCTCAGACAGCAGCGCACATACTGTCCCATTAGCTATAGTATGCATGCCACTCTGAGGAGCCCGGTGCTTTCATTCATAAAACTGTACAACAGCTCACAGGAGTCAGCTGTTGTACATAACACATTATAGCAGTATAAGCCCACCTGAGCGGGTGTAAGGTCTCTAGGGGGACTGGGCACCCCCTACAGTCATTGTTCAAGCATTTATTAATAAAATAAATAGTTTTACTAACAACAGAGCACTTTGCTTATCCCGGCGGCAGCTCGGATTAGCAAAATATATGCAGGAACCGCATTGCTCAGGATTACACATCCTGAGTAATCTGGTTCTCGCATTGCGGATGTTAAAACCTCTCCGAAAACTGCAGCCTGCATGATTTTTCACACAGGCTGCAGAGCCAGAGACAGAAACCGGATTGCTGAACGCGGCGACCAATCAGAGGAGCGGCATTCAAACCGCGTGCCGCTCCTCTGATTGGCCGCCGCGTTCAGCACCAACCAATCAGGATAGCGGCGCGAGCCATGGTGCCATATTTCAAATACACTGTACTCAGTGTATTTGAAATATGGTGACATGGCGTGTGCCACTATCATGATTGGTCAGCGCTGAACGCGGCGACCAATCAGAGGAGCGGCATTCAAACTGCGCACCGCTCCTCTGATTGGCCGCTGCGGCGACCACTCAGAAGAGTACTGCGGTTTGGCACGCGGTTTGAATGCCACGAAGGGCACCACCGCTGCAAGCAGCCGGGAGATGACCGGCTGACGTCGGTCATCTCCCGGCTGCCTCGCGTGCGCTGCGGCCTCCGTCGGCCAGACCCGTATATCCCAGCGTCAGCGGCGCTAATGCGACTCTGTCGCCGGGCTGCGAATTGGCGCGAAATTCGAACTTTCAATTTGCGTGCCTATTTGCATAGTCTGCGCTCATTGGTGGCCGCCTCCGATGGCCTCTGTCTGGCGCGCGATTTCCGTGACAGACAGACAACATTAGATGATTATATAGTAAATGAATGAATTCAAACTGTAAAGTTATGGATTTGTACATAACACCAGGTGTCCTGGGCTTGAATTTGAACGCGGGCTAAAATTAAAGTCAGTATCCAAGTTTGATGTTTGTGTATTTATATTTTATATTTTTATATTTCATATGTTAATATAGTTGGCTGAAAAGCAGGAAATCAAAAAGTCTTATAGCATGCAGAAGATGATTATAAACTGCTGTGAACAATAAAGATTAAAACATAAATTGTGTGCTCTACTGCCTATTTTTGATAATCAGTGTACGTAAAACAGACAGCTGCAGGCTGCAACTTTCAGTTGTCATTGACTTTGACTGATTATCAAAAATAGAGCGTATCCCATGCTGTTTTTTTTAATTCTTTTTTAAAATAATTTAAAACAGTAGTGAAAGCTCTACCCTATTTTTAATAACGCAGCTGTCTGTTTTACCTTTATTACCGTATATACTTGCGTATAAGCCGAGTTTTTCAGCCCAAAAATTGGGCTGAAAAGTCTCCCCTCGGCTTATACGCGAGTATATACGGGACCCCCTCACTGTTTGGCGCCCCCACCTCAGGATGGCCCCCCCCCGCACGCAGCGCTGCGCTCATACATTACCAGCCTGTCAGCTGTCATCCTCCGGTGGCGGATCGCGGCTCCCGGCTCCGGCTTCCATCTTCATCTGTGTCTTCCTGCATGTCACATGACCGGCCGGCGTCGCGATGACGTCATCGCGATGAGCCCCGGTCACAATGCAGGAAGACACAGATGAAGATGGAAGCCGGAGCCGGGAGCCGCGATCCGCCACCGGAGGATGACAGCTGACAGGCTGGTAATGTATGAGCGCAGCGCTGCGTGCGGGGGGGGACCATCCTGAGGCGGGGGCGCCAAACAGTGAGGGGGGCCTGGGGCTGCTGTGTACTACCCCTGGGGCTGCTGTATATACCCCTGGGGCTGCTGTGTACTACCCCTGGGGCTGCTGTGTATACCCCTAGGGCTGCTGTGTACTACCCCTGGGGCTGCTGTGTACTACCCCTGGGGCTGCTGTGTATACCCCTGGGGCTGCTGTGTATACCCCTGGGGCTGCTGTGTATACCCCTGGGGCTGCTGTGTACTACCCCTGGGGCTGCTGTGTACTACCCCTGGGGCTGCTGTGTACTACCCCTGGGGCTGCTGTGTACTACCCCTGGGGCTGTTGTGTATACCCCTGGGGCTGTTGTGTATACCCCTGGGGCTGCTCTGTACATCCCTGGGGCTGCTGTGTATACCCCTGGGGCTGCTGTGTACACCCCTGTGGCTGCTGTGTACACCCCTGGGGCTGCTGTGTACACCCCTGGGGCTGCTGTGTACACCCCTGGGGCTGCTGTGTACACCCCTGGGGCTGCTGTGTATACCCCTGGGGCTGCTGTATATACCCCTGGGGCTGCTGTGTATACCCCTGGGGCTGCTGTATATACCCCTGGGGCTGCTGTATATACCCCTGGGGCTGCTGTGTATACCCCTGGGGCTGCTGTGTATACCCCTGGGGCTGCTGTGTACACCCCTGGGGCTGCTGTGTACACCCCTGGGCTGCTGTGTACACCCCTGGGGCTGCTGTGTACACCCCTGGGGCTGCTGTGTATACCCCTGGGGCTGCTGTGTATACCCCTGGGGCTGCTGTATATACCTCTGGGGCTGCTGTGTACTACCTAAGGGCTGCTGTATACCACTGGGGCTGCTGTATATACTGCTGGGGCCTGCATACCACTGGGGAGGCTGCTGTATACTACCACTGGGGGGGCCTATATACCACACTGCTGGGGGCTGTATACCTGTGCTGGGGTCCACCCTCGGCTTATACACGAGTCAATAGGTTTTCCCAGGTTTTGGGGGCAAAAGTAGGGGGTCGGCTTATACACGGGTCGGCTTATACACAAGTATATACGGTATATGTCTAGATACCTATTGAGGGAATGTGTTTTTCCTCTTCCCTCTGACCAGCTGCTGGAAGCCTTAAGAGCTACTCGCGCCAGGTGCACCTTATTTGGTAATTATAGTATATTGATTGGATAGGTTCGGCGATTAGTCTATATACACTACACTTGATCCAAAACTAATTTTTAACCTTGTAACAGGGATCTTTATTTAGTCATGATAAAAATCATAAAATCATGTCATAATATAATATCTTTTTATGTATAAATTCATTAAAATGATGAAGCTGTGTCTTGATTGTATTGATTGGAGTGAACTTATTTTTTGAGCACGTAGTTATCATGTCCTTTTTATGTACCTGTGGGTATATTAAATGAATTGATTGTTTTAATCTTTTCTCTGCAGTGAAATGTTTTTGAAATTGACCTCTATAAATTTGTTTCTTACCAATTTTCATGTCTAGGACCCTGCAGGTTTGGTGTCTTTCTCCTAAGTAGGCTGTGGCTTTATGCATTACCGTATATACTCGCGTATAAGCCGAGTTTTTCAGCCCAAAAATCAGCGGCGGGGGGATGGCGTGCATATTGCACTACACTGGCCCCCAGCATTGGTACACAGCCCCCCCTCCTTATTATGGGTCCCCCAGCAGTAATAAACAGCCGCCCCTCCTTATCATGTCTCCCCCAGGCTGCGGCAGCTGTCAAAATAACAAACACTTTATACTTCACCTCTCCGGCGCAGCTCCTCCGGTCCCGGCTTCTTCTTCCTGCTTGTGCCGGTGTCATTTGACCGGGCGCAGCCGATGACGACATCTCCTGCGCCTGGTCACAGCACTAGAAGCCGGAACACGCAGGAAGAAGCCGCGACGAGGAGCTGTGCCGGAGAGGTGATATATAAAGCTGCTGCAGCCTGGGGGAGACATGATAAGGAGGGGGGGCTGTTTATTACTGCTGGGGGGCCAGTATACCACCACTGAGGGCCTGTATACAGCACACAGGGGCCTGTATACAGCACACAGGGGCCTGCATACAGCGCACAGGGGCCTGTATACAGCACACAGGGGCCTGTATACAGCGCACAGGGGCCTGTATACAGCACACAGGGGCCTGTATACAGCGCACAGTGGCCTGTATACAGCACACAGGGGCCTGTATACAGCGCACAGGGGCCTGTATACAGCACACAGGGGCCTGTATACACCGCAGAGGGGCCTGTATACAGCACACAGGGGCCTGTATACAGCACACAGGGGCCTGTATACAGCGCACAGGGGCCTGTATACAGCACACAGGGGCCTGTATACAGCACACAGGGGCCTGTATACAGTGCAGAGGGGCCTGTATACAGCACACAGGGGCCTGTATACAGCACACAGGGGCCTGTATACAGCACACAGGGGCCTGTATACAGCACACAGGGGCCTGTATACACTGCACAGGGGCCTGTATACACCGCACAGGGGCCTGTATACCACTGCACATGGGGACTGTATACCACTGCACAGGGGCCTGTATACACTGCACAGGGGCCTGTATACCACTGCTGAGGGGCCTGTATACCACTGCTGAGGGGCCTGTATAATACCACTGCTGAGGGGCCTGTATACCATTACTGAGGGGTGCTATATACCAGTGACGGGGGGCTATATAATAGGATGGGGTTCTGCTGCATTTCATACCCTAGACTTATGCGCGAGTCAATAACTTTTACCAGCTTTTGGGGGCAAAAGTAGGGGGGTCGGCTTATACACAAGTCGGCTTATACACGAGTATATACGGTAAATCTAAAATGAAATTAAAATACCTGTATTAAAACACCTAATAATGCTGGTGTTAGTGATGTTTATTTTACATTTACCTCTCTCAAATATCCTGTAGATGAGTTGAGGTAGTTACGCTTCTTTAGGTGATATTTCTCATAGGTGTCTGTAATATTAAGTAATCAATTAAATAATTAAATAAATAACACCTCTTGCTTTCTGTTTGATAATCTTTTTCTAAAATTAGAAATTTTACCTTCTGTGTGAGCAAAAACGCATGCTCAAAAGAATGCATCAAAAAATGCATCCAAAACACAATGTGTTTATTTTTCTTCTGCTCAAAAAAATGGATCCTCAAAATTCAAACCCCCTTAACCTCCGACCCATTCCCCCCACCCCTGCTTCCCCTGTCCCCCTGCCTGGCGCACTCTGGAACGCCCACTCGGTCTGTAACAAACTCCCACTTATCCACGACCTCTTCATCTCCAAAAAACTCTCCTTCCTCAGCAGTACGGAGACCTGGCTTACCCCCTCTGACACAACCTCCCCGGCGGCCCTCTCCTACGGTGGACTCACGCTCTCCCACACTCCCTACCCCATCAACACCCACGGCGGAGGTGTTAGCCTACTTCTGGTCAACGATTGCTCCTTCTCCCCACTTACTCCACCCTCCCTCCCCTCCTTCGAGGCACACTCTGTACACATCTACTTCCCCTGCAACCTTCAACTGGCCATTGTCTACCGCCCCCCTGGATCCCCTCCACCTTCTTCAACCACTTCACAACCTGGCTCCTCCACCTCCTTTCTTCTGACATCCCCACCATTGTCATGGGTGAATTCAACATCCCCATCGACACCCCAATGTCGCAGCCTCTAGACTCCTATCCCTCACCTCCTCTTTCGGCCTCTCTTAATGGATCTGCTCCGCCACGCACACTGGTGGCCACATACTAGACCTCGTCTTCACCCACCTCTGCCCCCTCACCGACCTCGCAAACTCAACCCTCACTCACTCTGACCACAACTTATTGACCTTCTCATCCCTCTCCCCCCTACCACGCTCCCCCCTCTCCAGACACTCCCCCACCCCCGCAGAAACCTTAAGCTCATAGACTTCCACTCACTCTCAGAATCTCTCCTCCCCCTCTCAGATTCTTCTCAAGATGCTGACTCAGCCGCCTCTCTCTACAACACCACTCTCACTTCAGCCCTTGACCAGGTTGCTCCACTCACATTTAACACAACATGCATACAACGACAACCCTGGCTCACGACCCTCATCAAAAAACTCCGACAGACGACTAGGGCGGCTGAGAGGAAATGGAAGAAATCCCACTCCGCAGAGTACTTCACCCTACACAAGCGCTCCCTCAATACCTTCAAGACTGCCCTTGACTCCGCAAAACAAGTCTACTTCTCCTCCCTAATAACCGCCCTGTCTCACAACCCCAAACAACTCTTCAAACCTTCAACTCTTTACTTTGTCCCCCTGCACCTCCACCCTCACCCCTCATCTCCGCTGACGACTTTGCCACCTTCTTCAAAGACAAAATTGACAAACTCAGACAATGCTTCGACCCACAATCCCCTCGCACCATCCCTCGTTGCCCAAATGCAGTTTCACCCCCATGACAGAGGATCTCCTCCCTTCTAGCACGATCACACCTCACTACCTGCGCCCTTGACCTACTCCCCTACGATCTCATCCCGAACCTCACCACAGTCCCCATCCCTGCCCTAACACATCTCTTCAACATATCACTCAAATCCAGCACATTCCCCTCACCATTCAAACACACCCTAATCACGCCCATCCTAAAAAAACATCCCTTGACCCTACAACAGTCTCCAACTATCGCCCCATATCTCTCCTCCCGTTCACTTCAAAACTTCTTGAAGAACCCGTCTATTCTGAACAGTCCTCCCACCTCTCTTCCTGCGCTCTCTTTGATCGCCTACAATCTGGCTTCCGACCTCACCACTCCACCGAAACAGCCCTAACCAAAGTCACTAACGACTTACTGATCGCCAAGAGCAAGCGACACTACTCTGTCCTCATCCTTCTCGACCTTTCTGCAGCATTCAACACTGTTGACCACTCCCTCTTACTTCAAATCCTTGAATTCTTTGGCATTACTGACCTAGCCCTCTCCTGGATCTTCTCCTACCTAATGGACAGGACCTTCAGTGTCACCCACTCCCACACCTCCTCCTCACCCCACTCCCTATCTGTAGGAGTTCCCCAAGGCTCGGTCGTGGGACCACTACTCTTCTCCATTTACACCTTCGGCCTAGGCAAACTCATTGAGTCACATGGCCTCCAATACTACCTCTACACCGACAACACCC
The DNA here is from genome assembly GCA_033576535.1 of Allobates femoralis. NCBI lineage: Eukaryota > Metazoa > Chordata > Amphibia > Anura > Aromobatidae > Allobates > Allobates femoralis. Next base: position 498,144,152 of record JARQOC010000004.1, read on the forward strand.
AGCTCTGTCTGGCCCGGATATCTCCTTCCTTTTATCCAAAATTCCTCATTGCCTATCAGCCATCGCATCCTTATTTTCTGCCTGCTTCCTCAAACTCAACATGGACAAGACCGAATTCATCGTCTTTCCTCCTAACAACCCTCCCCCTCTTCCTGACCTATCCATCACTGTCAATGACTGCACACTCTCACCTGTCCCCCACACCAAGTGCTTCGGGGTAATCCTCGACTCCTGCCTCTCCTTCAAGCCCCACATCCAAGCCCTCGCCACCGCCTGTCGACTCCAACTAAAAAACATTGCCCATATCCGCTACTTCCTTGACCACAGCATGGCTAAAACACTTGTCCACGCCCTCATCATCTCCTGCCTGGACTACTGAAACCTCCTGTTCACTGGCCTCCCTGCCTCCTCCCTTGCACCTCTCCGCCCCATCCTCAACTCTGCTGCCTGACTCATCCACCTATCTCCCCATTACTCCCCTGCCTCCCCTCTCTGCTGAGCCCTCCACTGGCTCCCCGCTCCCCAGAGATCCCACTTCAAACAACCTGTCCCCTCCCTACATCTCCGACCTGGTCCCCCTTTACCTCCCCTCGCGCAACCTGCGCTCCTCTCAAGAACTCCTTCTCTCAAGCCCCTGCATTTCCACCTCCCACAACCGCATACAAGACTTCTCTCGTGCTTCTGCCATACTCTGGAACTCCCTCCCCCACCACATCAGACACTCCCCTACCATGTGAACCTTTAAGAAAAACCTGAAGACCCACCTCTTCTTACAAGCCTACTGCCCGCACTAAGACCCATCCACTACACCACCTCACTTCCCCCCCTCTCACCTTCATACTGTCTCCCTCACCACCCCCTCTAGACTGTGAGCCCTCGCTGACAGGATCCTCTGCCTTATTGTACCCGTATGACTGATTTGTCGTCGTTTAACTACTTGACTTTGTCTACCCTCTCACTTGTAAAGCGCCATGTAACGTAATGGCGCTTTATAAATACTTAATAATAATAATAATAAGCTGCAATTTTTTTCACATGCAGATTCAGTCAGTGAAAAAATTTGCTCATCTCTTCTGCTCTATTAAATCATATTGGTTCGGTCCTCTTCTGCTTTCACAGACAGAACTCCGATTAAAATTACAGTTGTGTGAATGAGTGCTAATATTAATTGTAGAAATGGTAGATAATTAAAATAACAAAGATAATAATTATTGTGCATATTTCACTACCCAACATTTGGAATTCAAATTTTACTTTATCCCCTAAGTAAACTCTCCTACATGTTTGGATTCAATTAGATGATGAAAAAACCTAGCTTTATGAATACTCTATTATTTTATTAGCCAAAAAACTATTCTTTATACTGTATACCAGTTAGAACCTACTTCCCTTTCCCTCCCTGAACTGACCAAGTAGAAACATAGAAAAGGTTGACACTGGAAAAAAACAAAACAAAACAAAACAAAACAGAAAAACAAGCAAATTTATGCTGAAGTGGAAACCATTTCTTATACAATTTTGTAGTTTGCAAGAAAATAAAATAAAAACTGATATAACCTCTTGTTAAGAGCACACAGTATTTTCTAGAAGATCCTAAAAACAACCTGGGTCAACTTTGCATTATTTATTGAATAAAGTAAGGTAAAGATTAGGTAAGATAACATGAGAATTTCTCCTTTATAATTCACTTCTTTATTGATGAGTTAATAGACTTTGTTTTGCTTTAAGCCACTCTATTTAACGGGGGGAAAAAAAAATTAACCTCTTTTCCTTTCCCTATCACCATGTCTTTTACTTCAATATCTATTGTTCTATGCGCTCTTGCTGGAAGACAATGACATAGAGGGACACTCAAACACTGTGCATAACTCCATTCACTACTAATCTTTACCATGTCTTGTATTTCACTGTTTGTTTTCTTATGTGCTCTCGCCACCAATTTTTATCACCCCATCCCCCCTCCATCATCACTCATTCACATCAGCCCCTCTCTCCTGCCCTACTCTATGTACAGCTCCCATGCTATCTTCAGTTTACTGAAGACTCTCAGCCCATCACATTCCAAAGTTCGTCACAATAAATCATGTCCTAATTCCAAAAACTATCTGCTCTTTCTCTTTTTACTGCTGCTCCTCTCAGGTGATATCTCTCCCAACCCTGGTCCACCCTCTGCTAACTTCAACCCCTCTCCCACCTCACACAGAAACCCCACTAACCTTATTAATATCACCTGCACACCTTCATCTCCCTCTTTTAATTGCGCTCTCTGGAATCCACAGTCTGTATGCAACAAACTTCCCTTCATTCACAATTACTTCCTTACCAACTCTCTTAACCTGCTGGCCCTCACAGAAACCTGGATCCAGGATTCAGACACTGCTTCCCCTGCTGCTATTTCTTACGGCGACTTACACTTCTCTCACTCCCCTAGACCTGGGAACAGACGTGGCGGTGGAGTTGGCCTCCTCCTGTCCCCACAATGTACTTTCCAGGTCATTCCTCCAGCCCCATCACTCTCATTCCCTTCTTTTGAGGTCCATACCATTAGGCTATTCCATCCCCTCCCCCTCAAAGTAGCGGTGGTATACCGCCCCCCAGGGTCACCCACCCAGTTCCTCGACCATTTCTCCGCTTGGCTCCCGTATTTCATGTCCTCAGATTTACCAACCCTTATTCTGGGAGACTTTAACATTCCCATAAACAGCCCCATCTCCCCATCTGCATCCCAGTTCCTATCTCTAACTACCTCTCTTGGCCTATCACAGCTCTCAACCTCTAAGACGCACGAAAATGGTAACACCCTTGACCTTGTCTTTACCCGGCTCTGCTCATCCTCCCCCTTGGATAACTCAACTCTACTCTCTGACCACAACATTCTCTCCTTCTCACTCACCAACCCTCGGCCAACACAGCCCAATCCTACCTATCACACATCCAGAAATCTACAGGCCATTAACCCTCAAGCACTCACAGACTCCCTCATCTCATCTCTGTCCCCAATCTCTTCAATCTCCTGTCCAGATCAGGCAGTAAATCACTACAATGACTCTCTCAGAAGCTCCCTGGACCAAGTAGCGCCCCTCACCCGCAGAACCTCCAAACAGAGAACAAAACAACCCTGGCTCACACCACAAACCCGATTCCTCCAGCGATGCTCCAGGAGTGCTGAACGTCTATGGAGGAAAACTCGCTCACCAGGAGACTTTATCCACTATAAATTCATGCTAAAAACCTACAACTCTGCCCTTCACCTCGCCAAACAGACCTACTTCACCACCCTGGTCTCCTCACTATCCAACAATCCAAAAAAACTCTTTGACACCTTCACTCTCTCCTCAGTCCGAAAGTGCAGGCCCCCATCACTGACCTCTGTGCTGATGACCTGGCTTCCTACTTCATGGAGAAAATAGACAACATCCGCCAGGAAATCCGCTCTCAGCCTCCAAGCGCTGACACCCCCATTCTTCCCCACATCTCCTCCGGTTCACTCTCCACATTTGACCCAGTCACAGAAGAAGAAGTCTCCAGGCTCCTTTCTTCCTCTCGTCCCACCACATGCACTACTGACCCCATTCCCTCACACCTGCTCCAGTCCCTCTCTCCAGTCGTCACCACTCATCTAACCAAAATCTTCAATCTCTCCCTCTCTTCTGGCATTTTCCCCTCCTCCTTCAAACACTCGATCATTACTCCATTATTAAAGAAAACCACTCTTGACCCAACCTGCACAAGTAACTACAGACCAGTCTCCAATCTCCCCTTCATCTCTAAACTCTTGGAGCGCCTGGTCTATTCCCGCCTCACCCGTTACCTCTCCGCTCACTCTCTTCTAGATCCATTACAGTCTGGTTTCCGGCCCCTTCACTCCACAGAAACTGCCCTCATCAAAGTGACCAATGACCTTCTGACAGCAAAACGTAATGGTGACCACTCTCTGCTTATTCTCCTTGATCTCTCTGCAGCTTTTGACACTGTCGACCATCAGCTCCTACTCTTTATGCTGCACTCCATTGGCATAAAGGACACTGCTCTCTCCTGGCTCTCCTCCTATCTTTCTGACCGCTCTTTCAGTGTATCTTTTGCTGGCTCCACTTCTTCCCCTCTTCCCCTCACTATTGGGGTCCCTCAGGGTTCAGTCCTTGGCCCTCTCCTCTTCTCTCTCTACACAGCCACGATTGGACAAACCATCAGCAGATTTGGCTTTCAGTACCATCTTTATGCTGATGACACACAACTATACACTTCAGCCCCTGACCTTACCCATGCGGTAGTAAAGAACACCAATGACTGTCTAGCTGCAGTTTCCAATATCATGTCCACTCTCTATTTGAAACTAAACCTTTCCAAAACTGAACTTCTTCTGCTCCCCCCATCCACTAACCTCCCTAAATCGGACATCTCTCTCTCAGTATGCGGCACTACGATAACGCCTAGGCAGCAGGCTCGCTGTCTGGGTGTTATATTTGACACCGATCTCTCCTTCTCCTCCCACACGCAATCTCTCGTCCGCTCCTGTCGCTTATACCTGAAGAATATCTCTAGAGTCCACCCCTTTCTCACCCTGGAAACAACAAAAACCCTCACCGTGGCCCTAATCCATTCCCGCCTTGACTATTGCAACTCTCTATTAAGCGGCCTCCCCCTCACCAGACTTTCTCCTCTCCAGTCCATCCTTAATGCAGCAGCCAGGATCACCCATCTGGCCAATCGTTACTCAGATGCCTCTGCTCTGTGCCAGTCATTACACTGGCTGCCCGTATACTACAGGATCAAATTCAAATTGCTTGTTCTCACCCACAAAGCTCTTCACAGTGCAGCTCCCCCCTACCTCTCCTCCCTCATCTCTGTCTATCACCCCACCCGTTCTCTACGTTCCTCAAATGACCTTCAACTAACATCTGCACTAATCCGATCCTCCCACTCCCGGCTCCAAGACTTCTCCAGAGCTGCACCAAACCTCTGGAATGCTTTACCCAAAGAAATCAGGACTATCCACAACTTGCATGGCTTCAGACGATCCCTAAAAACGCATCTTTTTAAGGCGGCCTATCATACTCCCTAATAAGTCCATTGTACTGTAGACAGTGAATGGGCTATCCCTCTGGACATTACTCTTCTACAAACTCCACCAAACCATAAAGGTCTACACAGACTGTATAATGACCATCCATGTAAGCTTAGCTCTATGCCCCATTTCCTCAAGATGCCTGGACCACCAGTGCAATAAGCCCCGCCACCTTGTGCAACCCCTATCCCGTTGTAGATTGTAAGCTCTTTTGAGCAGGGTCACCTTCATTTCTTGCTTTATTTATTGTATTTTTTTTCACATTGATTCTATACCTATTGTTTTGTATCCAATTATTGTACTTTATTTGTTCTCTATTGTAATTACTTACTGTATTTTCTGTACTCTAACCCTACATTGTAAAGCGCTGCGGAATATGTTGGCGCTGTATAAATAAAGTATTATTATTATTATTATTATATATTGAGACTTATCATATCTATAGATGCACCATATTTATATATACTGTATATATACAGTAGATTATATATATATATCTACTGTATATATATATACATTATATATATGGTGCATCTATAGATATGATGAATCTATATAAATACACAAGTGTATAGATGCATGACATATATACTGTATATATACAGTAGATGCATTGTATATATTATATATAGATATACACTATATATATAATATATATAGATGTATACACTGTATATATACAGTATATACAAATATATGATGCACCTATAGATTGATGCATCTATACACTTGTGTGTATATATAGATGCATCTACTGTATATATACAGTATATATATGATGCATCTATAGAAATGATGCAACTATAAACTGTGCATATATATATGCATATATATGCGTGTATATATTCAAATGCATGTATATATATGCGTATATATATATATATATATATATACACAAATGTGTGTGTGTGTGTATATATATATAGATATAGACACACATATATATATATCTATATACACACACACACATATATCAGTATATATTTATATATATACATATACACAGACACATTTATATATCTATATTCACACATATATATGTATATATATATATATATATATATATATATAGAGAGAGAGAGAGAGAGAGAAAAAAAAGGTTATTTGAGCAGCGTTTCTTATTAACTTAAAGTTAGGTGCTTTATCAGTCCTTGAGGTGGTGTCCAGCCACCTGATCCTAGACAAAAATTGCAAAAAAGGCTGCAGCACTCCAATTTCAGTTATATATTCTGCCTTTAATGGCCTTCAGGTATAAAGATGGCAACGTTTCGGTCAATGATGACCTTCTTCCAGCAATCACATACTGCAAATGCTGGGAACTATATAGGTCCCCTAATGTCCAATCTCATTATGTGATTAATTATTTAAAAACAGATTTACATCATAATTTACATCATTTACATACATTTCACATTTATTAAGTGCTTATTGTGACTGTGCTCACATTCTCTGATTATATTACAATATATGGATTTATTTACTCACTGTTTAATCCATGAGATGTATAAAGTGGTCCAATTATGCCTCAGGTGCCTGCTTGATTAATTTCGTTTTTTAATTTCACCACACTGCGTGATCTCCGACATGTGCGGCTTCTCCCTAGCTGGGCGCCGCCATTCCGGCGTTGTTTACATTGTAGCGCGCATGCGCCGATCGTATTCGCGTTTCTATTAACGCGATACTACGGGAGACTCTGTGATCTCCACGCTGTAGTTCTCGCGCATGCGCGGTACATATTTAGCATTCTGCTATGCGTGTTATGTGCTAGATTCCTCCTCTTAATGTATTATGTCTATATGTGTACCCATTATTATGAAAATACTATCCAATTATCTTTATATAAGTGCCATTACTAAGATACCATCATTAGAAGTATAAAATTTAGTGTACTAAAAAGTTTTTTTATTTTAAAGTGACAGTGCAGGCCTCACTCCCTTCCTAACGCCCTAATGGGCGGCATTGTGGATTTGAAGAGCGGGGGAGCCCAGTGGAATATATATATCTACTGTATATATATACATTATATATATGGTGCATCTATAGATATGATGAATCTATATAAATACACAAGTGTATAGATGCATGACATATATACTGTATATATACAGTAGATGCATTGTATATATTATATATAGATATACACTATATATATAATATATATAGATGTATACACTGTATATATACAGTATATACAAATATATGATGCACCTATAGATTGATGCATCTATACACTTGTGTGTATATATAGATGCATCTACTGTATATATACAGTATATATATGATGCATCTATAGAAATGATGCATCTATAAACTGTGCATATATATATGCATATATATGCGTGTATATATTCAAATGCATGTATATATATGCGTATATATATATACTAGCTGTGAGCCCGATGCAAATGCATCGGGATTCTAGAACGTGCATTAATTTGATTATAGTAGTTATAGCTGTTAGCCTGATGCAAATGCATCGGGTATCTAAAATATGTTTATTGTTTTTTTAAAGATTTTTAAATAATAATCGCATCATCAATAGCAATAATATAAGCCATAGCATTATTATTAGCAGTAATAGCAGTATTAATAGCATTATTAGCAGTATTATGAGCATTAATAACAGTATTAATAGCATTAATAGCATTATTATTAGCATTAATAGCATTATTAATAGCATTATTAGCATTAATAATAGCATTAATAACATTATTAATAGCATTGATAGCATTATTATTAGCATTAATAGCATTAATAATAGCATTATTAGCATTAATAATAGCATTAATAACATTATTAATAGCATTAATAGCATTATTATTAGCATTAATAGCATTAATAATAACATTATTAGCATTAATAATAGCATTAATAACAGTATTAATAGCATTAATAGCATTATTAATAGAATTAATAGCATTATTATTAGCATGAATAGCATAATTAATAGCATTAATAGCATTAATAGCATTATTATTAGCATTAATAGAATTATTATTAGCATTAATAGCATTAATAGGATAAATATTAGCATTAATAGCATTAATAGCATAATTAATAGCATTAATAGCATTATTAATAGCATTAATAGCATTAATAATAGCATTATTAGTATTAATAATAGCATTAATAACATTATTAATAGCATTAATAGCATTATTAATAGCATTAATAGCATTATTATTAGCATTAATAGGATTAATAATAGCATTATTAGCATTAATAATAGCATTAATAACATTATTAATAGCATTAATAGCATTATTATTAGCATTAATAGCATTAATATTAGCATTAATAGCATTAATAATACCATTAATAGGATAAATATTAGCATTAATAGCATTAATAGCATAAATAAGAGCATTAATAGCATTATTAATAGCATTAATAGCATTATTAGTAGCATAAATAGCATTATTAGCATTAATAATAGCATTAATAACATTATTAATAGCATTAATAGCATTATTATTAAAATTAATAGAATTAATAATAGCATTATTAGCATAAATAATAGCATTAATAACATTATTAATAGCATAAATAGCATTATTATTAGCATAAATAGCATTAATAATAGGATTATTAGCATTAATAATAGCATTAATAACATTATTAATAGCATTAATAGCATTATTATTAGCATTAATAGAATTAATAATAGCATTATTAGCATTAATAATAGCATTAATAACATTATTAATAGCATTAATAGCATTATTATTAGCATTAATAGCATTATTATTAGCATTAATAGCATAAATAATAGGATTAATAGCATTATTAATAGCATTAATAGTATTATTATTAGCATAAATAGCATTAATAATAGGATTATTAGCATTAATAATAGCATTAATAACATTAATAATAGGATTATTAGCATTATTATTAGCATTAATAGAATTAATAATAGCATTATTAGCATTAATAATAGCATTAATAACATTATTAATAGCATTAATAGCATTATTATTAGCATTAATAGCATTATTATTAGCATTAATAGCATTAATAATACCATTAATAGCATTATTATTAGCATTAATAGCATTAATAGCATAAATAATAGGATTAATAGCATTATTAATAGCATTAATAGCATAAATAATAGGATTAATAGCATTATTAATAGCATTAATAGCATTAATAATAGCATTAATAGCATTATTATTAGCATAAATAGCATTAATAATAGGATTATTAGCATTAATAATAGCATTAATAACATTATTAATAGCATTATTAGCATTAATAATAGCATTAATAACATTATTAATAGCATTATTAGCATTATTATTAGCATTAATAGCATTATTAATAGCATTAATAGCATTATTATTAGCATTAATAGCATTATTATTAGCATTAATAGCATTAATAATACCATTAATAGGATAAATATTAGCATTAATAGCATTAATAGCATAAATAATAGGATTAATAGCATTATTAATAGCATTAATAGCATTATTATTAGCATAAATAGCATTAATAATAGCATTATTAGCATTAATAATAGCATTAATAACATTATTAATAGCATTAATAGCATTATTATTAGCATTAATAGCATGAATAGCATTATTATTAGCATTAATAGCATTAATAATACCATTAATAGGATAAATATTGACATTAATAACATTATTAATATCATTATTAGCATTAATAATAGCATTAATAACATTATTAATAGCATTAATAGCATTATTATTAGCATTAATAGAATTAATAATAGCATTATTAGCATTAATAATAGCATTAATAACATTATTAATAGCATTAATAGCATTATTATTAGCATTAATAGCATTATTATTAGCATTAATAGCATTAATAATACCATTAATAGGATAAATATTAGCATTAATAGCATTAATAGCATAAATAATAGGATTAATAGCATTATTAATAGCATTAATAGCATTATTAATAGCATTAATAGCATTATTATTAGCATAAATAGCATTAATAATAGCATTATTAGCATTAATAATAGCATTAATAACATTATTAATAGCATTAATAGCATTATTATTAGCATTAATAGCATTAATAGCATTATTATTAGCATTAATAGCATTAATAATACCATTAATAGGATAATAATTGACATTAATAGCATTAATAATAGCATTATTAGCATTAATAATAGCATTAATAACATATATTAATAGCATTAATAGCATTAATTAATTAGCATTAATAGAATTAATAATAGCATTATTAGCATTAATAATAGCATTAATAACATTATTAATAGCATTAATAGCATTATTATTAGCATTAATAGCATTAATAGTATTATTAATAGCATGAATAGCATATTATTATTAGCATTAATAGAATTAATAATAGCATTATTAGCAGTAATAATAGCATTATTAGCATTATTAATAGCATTAATAACATTATTAATATGCATTAATAGCATTATTATTAGCATTAATAGCATTAATAATAGCATTATTAGCATTATTATTAGCATTAATAACATTATTAATAGCATTAATATCATTATTAGCATAAATAGCATTAATAATAGGATTATTAGCATTAATAATAGCATTAATAACATTATTAATAGCATTAATAGCATTATTATTAGCATTAATAGAATTAATAATAGCATTATTAGCATTAATAATAGCATTAATAACATAATTATTATCATTAATAGCATTATTATTAGCAGTAATATTATTATTAGCATTTTTTTTTTAATTATTATTTATTATTTGTTATTTATTTTTTAATTATGTTTTATTTATTTTTTTATAATGTTTTAATTATTTTTTAATTATTTTGTTATTATTAAATTTATTATTTAGGCTGAGAGGCAGTTCTCATTCAGGTCCGCAAAGGGCTGATCTTATTAGCATATATTTTATTTTTTTATTATTATTTTTATTGAATTTTTTATTATTTTTAATTATTTTTTTTTATTATTTTTTAATTCTTTTTTAATTATTTTTTTTATTATTTAATTTATTATTTAGGCTGAGACGCAGTTCTCATTCAGGTCCGCAAAGGGCTGATCTTATTAGCATATATTTTATTTTTTTATTATTATTTTTATTGAATTTTTTGTTATTTTTAATTATTTTTTTTTATTATTTTTTAATTTTTTTAATTCTTTTTTTTATTATTTAATTTATTATTTAGGCTGAGACGCAGTTCTCATTGAGGTCCGCCTTTATTAGCATATATTTTATTTTTTTATTATTATTTTTATTGAATTTTTTATTATTTTTAATTATTTTTTTTTATTATTTTTTAATTCTTTTTTAATTATTTTTTTTATTATTTAATTTATTATTTAGGCTGAGACGCAGTTCTCATTGAGGTCCGCCTTTATTAGCATATATTTTATTTTTTTATTATTATTTTTATTGAATTTTTTATTATTTTTAATTATTTTTTTTTATTATTTTTTAATTCTTTTTTAATTATTTTTTTTTATTATTTAATTTATTATTTAGGCTGAGACGCAGTTCTCATTGAGGTCCGCCTTTATTAGCATATATTTTATTTTTTTATTATTATTTTTATTGAATTTTTTATTATTTTTAATTATTTTTTTTTATTATTTTTTAATTCTTTTTTAATTATTTTTTTTATTATTTAATTTATTATTTAGGCTGAGACGCAGTTCTCATTGAGGTCCGCCTTTATTAGCATATATTTTATTTTTTTATTATTATTTTTATTGAATTTTTTATTATTTTTAATTTTTTTTTTTTATTATTTTTTAATTCTTTTTTAAATATTTTTTTTATTATTTAATTTATTATTTAGGCTGAGAGGCAGTTCTCATTCAGGTCCGCAAAGGGCTGATCTTATTAGCATATATTTTTTTTTTTTATTATTATTTTTATAGAATTTTTTATTATTTTTAATTATTATTTTTATTATTTTTTAATTCTTTTTTAATTATTTTTTTTATTATTTAATTTATTATTTAGGCTGAGACGCAGTTCTCATTGAGGTCCGCCTTTCTTTTTTCCCATTGAAATGCATTAGCGGTGTGTCGGCGATTTTATGGCCGACCACCTGGTTCTATTTGTCGGCCCTAAAATCGCGGACACACCGCTAATGCATCTCTATGGGCAGTCAGGCCGATTTCGGATTGAACGCCGACCAATCAGAATTCGAGCTGACTTGCCCATAGACATGCATTAGCGGTGTGTCGGCGATTTTATGGCCGACCACCTGGTTCTATTTGTCGGCCGTAAAATCGCGGACACACCGCTAATGCATCTCTATGGGCAGTCAGCCCGATTTCGGATTGAACGGCAACCAATCAGAAGTCGAGCTGACTGCCCATAGAGATGCATTAGCGGTGTGTCCGCGATTTTGGTGCCGACAAATAGAACCAGGGGGGCGGCCATAAAATCGCCGACACACCGGTAATGTATGTCAATGGGGAAAAAAGGCGGACCTGAATGAAAACTGAATGAGGAGCTCTTCTGATTGGCTGAGGGCATTATCCAGCAACCAATCAGAAGACGGCGTGAGATTTCATTGAGGTAGAATGGGGGATTTTTCCTCCATTCTATCTTAATGAGAAGGAAGAGGACGTCGGAGGTGGAATTTTCGGAAAAGAAGACAGAAGATCCCCGGGGCCGGACGAAGAGGCGGAGATGGCGGAAAGAAGAGAGAAGACCCCCGGGGCCGGAGGAAGAGGACGCCTGGCCGGACGGAGGATCGGACGGACGATCGGACGGACGATCAGATGACTTGAAGGCATGTAAGTGATGGACGGGGGCTTCGGGTGTAGGGCCTTAGGTGAGAGCGGCGTTAGGTTAGGGGACGGCGGGGGGTTAGGGTGTAGGGCTTTAGCGACAGGGGCAGGGGACAGCGGCGGGAGCTTAGGGGGTATCGGCGGGGGCCTAGGGGGTAGGAGCTTAGGTAGGGGCGGCGATGGCTTAGGGGGTAGACGGCGGGGCTTAGGGGGTATCGGCGGCGGCTTTGGATGGTGCGAGTCGGGGGTTAGGTAGTCGGGGCTTAGGGGGTATCGGCGGCGGGTTTGGATGGTGCGAGTCGGGGGTTAGGTGGTCGGGGCTGCTGCGGGGTTTTGGCGGCGGGTTTGGATGGTGCGAGTCGGGGGTTAGGTGGTCGGGGCTGCTGCGGGGTTTAGGGGGTTAGGGGCGGCGGTGCCTTAGGGGGTAGGCGGCATGGCTTAGGGGGTATCGTCGGGGGTCTAGGGGGTAGGGGGTTAGGTGCGGCTTAGGGGGTAGAGGTAGGGGATTAGGTGCGGCTTAAGGGGTAGGGGCGGCTTAGGGGGTAGGGGTAGGGGATTAGGTGCAGCTTAGGGGTTAGGGGCTTGCAGGGGTTTAGGTGCGGATGCGGGGTAGTGGCTTAGGGGGGTAGGGGGTTAGGTGCGGCTTAGGGGGTAGAGGTAGGGGATTAGGTGCGGCTTAAGGGGTAGGGGCTTAGGGCGGCAGGGGTTTAGGTGCGGTTTAGGGGGTAGGGGTAGGGGATCGGCTTAGGGTTAGGGGCTTGCGGCGGCAGGGGTTTATTTGCGGATGCGGGGTAGTGGCTTACGGCGGCAGGGGGTAGGGGCTTGCGGCAGAGGGTAGTGGGTGCGGCGGGGTAGTGCGGCAGGGGGTAGGGGCTTCGGCGTCCGGGGTAGTGGCTTAGGGGGGTAGGGGGTTAGGTGCGGCTTAGGGGGTAGAGGTAGGGGATTAGGTGCGGCTTAAGGGGTAGGGGCTTAGGGCGGCAGGGGTTTAGGTGCGGTTTAGGGGGTAGGGGTAGGGGATTATGTGCAGCTTAGGGGTTAGGTGCGGCTTAGGGGTTAGGGGCTTGCGGCGGCAGGGGTTTATTTGCGGATGCGGGGTAGTGGCTTACGGCGGCAGGGGGTAGGGGCTTGCGGCAGAGGGTAGTGGGTGCGGCGGGGTAGTGCGGCAGGGGGTAGGGGCTTCGGCGTCGGGGTAGTGGCTTAGGGGTTAGGGCGGCAGGGGGTAGGGACTTGGGGTTGTGTGGCTTGGTTAGTGTACGCGTAGTGGCTTAGAGCGGCAGGGAGCTGTAGTGTACAGCGCGATGGTATACTACAGTCCCATGGCGCTTATGGGCATGGGACTGTAGTATACTATAGCGGTGTAGAGTAGAGTAGTAGAGGCTTCTGTGGCTTGGTTGGTGGGTGGCAGCGACTCGCAATGCCCGCTTCGCGGGCATTGCTTCGCGATGCTGCAACGACTCGCAATGCCCGCTTTGCGGGCATTGCTTCGTGAGTCGCCATGGCCGCTACGCGGCCACGGGGAGAGTCCAGGAGAAGCACCTCGGACTCGCTAACCAAGCCACCGGAAGCAGCGCCGCTCCGACGGAAGTCGCTACGGCAATTATATAATAGATATATATATATACACAAATGTGTGTGTGTGTGTGTATATATATAGATATAGACACACATATATATATCTATATACACACACACACATATATCAGTATATATTTATATATATACATATACACAGACACATGTATATATCTATATTCACACATATATATGTATATATATATATATATATATAAATACAGAAATATATAGTAAATTACACATATTATGCATATGTGTGTAAATGTATATACATATACATATATGTGGATACTTAGACATATAAATATATATGTATATGTGTGCATATGAATATATACACACGTGTATACATATGATTAGCCACATATATACATAATGTGTGTATATAGTAATATATATCTGTATCTATAGATATGTATATATACACATGTATATATATCTATATGCACAGAAATACATATATATATATATATATATATATATATATATATATATACACAGATACACACACATTCTTATACACACATACATATACGTGTGTATGTATTATATATATATATATATATGTATAAATACATAGCTGTATATACAGACATACATATCAGTATAAATACATTATCTATGTATATGTGTGCATGTGTATATATATATATACTTGTGTGTGTGTATATGTGTATATACACATATATATATATATATATTTTGTAGAGAGAAAGACTGAGTGTGAGAGGGTCTGTGAGTTTTGTGTAACGCTGGGACCTGGGTGACGCAGTAAACTTCACCTGAGGTCAGAGTTAATCCTCGTCACTCTACCTGACCTCAGGTGATCTACACTGATGTCACCCTGTTCACATCAGTAACAGAAAACTCACTCTATGTGGGTCACGCTGTGAAGTGGGAAGTTTCACATGAGGTCAGAGAAACACATTGCTTTATACGACCTCAGGTGACACAGACCATGAATGCTTCACTGCACGAGCCTTCAAATATAATTTTTAGGGAATCTTCACTAACGGACGGTCCTCTACCAGGATCCTGGATGGGTATGTGGGAGTAATAAAGATGGAGTCAAAATACATGTTTGTGTTTTTTGTTGTAATAAAAAAAATTTTCTCGGTGTTGTGTCTTCTTTACTACTAAATAGAGATTCATAATGGCCATGTCTAACATTGGCGCGACATTATAAATCTCGGGCTTAGTGCCAGCTGCTAAAATAAAGGTGGCATTAACCCCTTATTACCCAGTCTGCCACCGCCACAGGGCAGCTGGAAGAGCTGGGTACAGCTCCAGAATATTGCGCTTCTATAAAAGCGCATTATTCTGGGGCGGCTGTGAGCTGCAATTCTCAGCGGGGGTGGCCCAGAACGCTTGGGCCTCCCTACGCTGGGGATTCCAGCCCTCAGCTGCCTAGTTGTACCTGGCTGGCAAAGAAAAATGCGGCGAAGCCCCACGCCATTTTTTTTCTTGCCAGCCAGGTACACCTAGGTAGTTGAGGGTGGATGGCAGCTCCCTGCTGCCTAGTTGTACCTGGCTGGCAAAGAAAAATGTGGCAAAGCCCCATGCCTTTTTTTTTCTTGCCAGCCAGGTAGACCTAGACAGCTGTGGGCTGCCATCCACCCCCTACTACCTAGGTGTACCTGGCTGGCATGAAAAAAACGGCATCTGGCTTCACCACAATTTTCTTTGCCAGCCAGGTACAACTAGTCAGCTGGGGGTGGATGGCAGCTCCCAGCTGCCTAGTTGTACCTGGCTGGCAAAGAAAAATGCGGCGAAGCCCCACGCCGTTTTTTTTCTTGTCAGCCAGGTACACCTAGGTAGTAGGGGGTGGATGGCAGCCCACAGCTGTCTAGGTCTACCTGGCTGGCAAGAAAAAAAAAGGCGTGGGGCTTCGCCACATTTTTCTTTGCCAGCCAGGTACAACTAGGCAGCAGGGAGCTGCCATCCACCCCCAACTACCTAGGTGTACCTGGCTGACAAGCCACCCCCGCTGAGAATTGCAGCTCGCAGCCGCCCCAGAATATTGCGCTTTTATAGAAGCGCAATATTCTGGAGCTGTACCCACCTCTTCCAGCTGCCCTGTGGCGGTGGCAGACTGTGTCACCTGAGGTCGGATAAAGCAATGTTTTTCTCTGACCTCATGTGAAACTTCCCACTTCACAGCGTGACCCACATAGAGTGAGTTTTCTGTTACCGATGTGAACAGGGTGACATCAGTGTAGATCACCTGAGGTCAGGTAGAGTGACGAGGATTACATCTGACCTCAGGTGAAGTTTACTGCGTCACCCAGGTCCCAGCGTTACACAAAACTCACAGACCCTCTCACCCTCAGTCTCTTTCTCTACAAAATATATATATGTGTATATACACATATACACACACACAAGTATATATATATATATATATACATGCACACATATACATAGATAATGTGTGTATACTGATATGTATGTCTGTATATACAGCTATGTATTTATACATATATATATATACATACACACGTATATGTATGTGTGTATAAGAATGTGTGTGTATCTGTGTGTGTATATATATATATATATATATATATATATATGTATTTCTGTGCATATAGATATACCGTATATACTCGTGTATAAGCCGACCCGTGTATAAGCCGACCCCCCTACTTTTGCCCCAAAAATCTGGAAAAACCTATTGACTCGTGTATAAGCCGAGGGTGGACCCCAGCACAGGTATACAGACCCCAGCAGTGTGGTATACAGGCCTCCCCAGTGTTAGTATACAGCAGCCCCAGTGGTAGTATACAGATTCCCCAGCAGCCCCCGTGGTAGTATACAGATTCCCCAGCAGCCCCAGTGGTAGTATACAGGAGCCCCAGCAGCCCCAGTGGTAGTATACAGGAGCCCCAGCAGCCCCAGTGGTAGTATACAGGAGCCCCAGCAGCCCCAGTGGTAGTTTACAGGAGCCCCAGTGGTAGTATACAGATTCCCCAGCAGCCCCAGTGGTAGTATACAGATTCCCCAGCAGCCCCAGTGGTAGTATACAGGAGCCCCAGCAGCCCCAGTGGTAGTATACAGGAGCCCCAGCAGCCCCAGTGGTAGTATACAGGAGCCCCAGCAGCCCCAGTGGTAGTATACAGGAGCCCCAGTGGTAGTATACAGATTCCCCAGCAGCCCCAGTGGTAGTATACAGATTCCCCAGCAGCCCCAGTGGTAGTATACAGGAGCCCCAGCAGCTCCAGTGGTAGTATACAGGAGCCCCAGTGGTAGTATACAGGAGCCCCAGCAGCCCCAGTGGTAGTATACAGGAGCCCCAGCAGCCCCAGTGGTAGTATACAGGAGCCCCAGCAGCCCCAGTCGTAGTATACAGCAGCCCCAGTGGTATACAGCAGGCCCCCAGGGGTACATATAGCAGCCCCCTGGGGGTACTCAGCAGCCCCCTGGGGGTACCCAGCAGCCCCCTGGGGGTACCAGCAGCCCCCTGGGGGTACCAACAGCCCCCTGGGGGTACCAACAGCCCCCAGGGGGTACCAACAGCCCTTTGGGGGGTACCAATAGCCCCCAGGGGGTACCAGCAGCCCCCAGGGGGTACCAACAGCCCCCAGGGGGTACCAACAGCCCCCTGGGGGTACCAATAGCCCCCAGAGGGTACCCAGCAGCCCCCTGGGGGTACCCAGCAGCCCCCTGGGGGTACCAACAGCCCCCTGGGGGTACCAACAGCCCCCTAGGGGTACCAACAGCCCCCAGGGGGTACCAACAGCCTTTTGGGGGGTACCAATAGCCCCCAGGGGGTACCAGCAGCCCCCAGGGGGTACCAGCAGCCCCCTGGGGGTACCAACAGCCCCCAGGGGGTACCAACAGCCCCCAGGGGGTACCAGCAGCCCCCTGGGGGTACCAACAGCCCCCAGGGGGTCCCCAGCAGGTACCCCAGCAGCCCCCAGGGGGTACCCAGCAGCACCCTGGGGGTCCCCAGCAGCCCCTGGGGGTACACAGCGGCCCCCAGGGGGTCCCCAGCAGCCCCCTGGGGGTCCCCAGCAGTACCCAAATGCTGGCACTCGCCCCCCCTTGCAAGGGCCCCCCCCCCCGCTTCTCTTACCATTCCGGACTTCTGATCCGCGCCGCTCCTCGCTGCTCCTCGCTGCTCCGTCCGTCCGTCTTCTACATCCGGGATCCCCGGCCGCGCGATGACGTCACATGCCTGTGACGGCCGGAGATCCGGGATGTAGAAGACGGACGGAGGGAGCAGCGAGGAGCGCCGCGGATCAGAAGTCCGGAATGGTAATATAACCATCGGGGGGGGGGGACCCTTACAAGGGGGGGCAGGTGCCAGCACTTGGGGGGGGATTTATTTAGTTATGCACTGCTTCCCCTGCCGCTGATTGACAGGGGAAAGCAGTGCATATTTAATGAGCGGCCCCACGTGACGGGGCCGCTCATACAGCAGCCTCCCCCCCCCGCCTCCTGAAGCCTCCACAGCCCCGGACACAGCCCCCCCCGTATTGACTCGTGTATAAGCCGAGGGGGAGACTTTTCAGCCCAAATTTTGGGCTGAAAAACTCGGCTTATACACGAGTATATACGGTATATACATGTGTATATATACATATCTATAGATACAGATATATATTACTATATACACACATTATGTATATATGTGGCTAATCATATGTATACACGTGTGTATATATTCATATGCACACATATACATATATATTTATATGTCTAAGTATCCACATATATGTATATGTATATACATTTACACACATATGCATAATATGTGTAATTTACTATATATTTCTGTATTTATATATATATATATATATATATATACATATATATGTGTGAATATAGATATATACATGTGTCTGTGTATATGTATACATATATACTGATATATGTGTGTGTGTGTGTGTATATAGATATATATATGTGTGTCTATCTCTATATATATATACACACACACACATTTGTGTATATATATATATATATATACGCATATATATACATGCATTTGAATAGATACACGCATATATATGCATATATATATATGCAGTTTATAGATGCATCATTTCTATAGATGCATCATATATATACTGTATATATACAGTAGATGCATCTATATATACACACAAGTGTATAGATGCATCAATCTATAGGTGCATCATATATTTGTATATACTGTATATATACAGTGTATACATCTATATATATTATATATATAGTGTATATCTATATATAATATATACAATGCATCTACTGTATATATACAGTATATATGTCATGCATCTATACACTTGTGTATTTATATAGATTCATCATATCTATAGATGCACCATATATATAATGTATATATATACAGTAGATATATATATTCCACTGGGCTCCCCCGCTCTTCAAATCCACAATGCCGCCCATTAGGGCGTTAGGAAGGGAGTGAGGCGGGGGGAGCGTGGCTCTGGGGACCCCGCCCTACTGTCAGGAACGCCCCACTGCCACTAATCATGTAAGTTTCTAAAGTGTTTAATTCACCTTATATAAAGCCCTATTAGGACAGGCAGGGATGGTTAGGGAGCTAGTTAGGGTCTGTAGGGGCAGGTAGTGATAGTTTAGGGGCCATAGATTAGGTGACAGGTTCCCTTTAACTAAATTTGCAAAAAAACAAGATATTGACCTTTGAATTTCAAGGAACCACATGGAAAGGCATGGATTGTGCAAATGTATGTCAACTGATGTCCACGGACAGTTTTTTTAACGGATCTGTCATCATTTGCCAGAGATAGGGGTGGGAGGTGCTGTATTTTGCTTCTGAGCATGCTCAGTACAGCAAAACAGATCTGTATCATGGATCCGTACAGATTTGTCCTCCGTTTTGTGTCTGCATGTTTCAAGGCAACCCAAAATCAAAACAGTTTCCAAATCTGGGTGCATGAAAAAAAAAAGGGCCAAAAAGGATCCATGAAAAAACGGACACACAAGGCCATTTTAGGACCAATCCGTGCCCATAGGATTGCATACGAGACAATAACGGTTTAGTGTCTATCCGTTCTAAAATAGACAAGGGTTTAACATATGGCAGTGTGAAAGCAGCCTTAGTAATTCATTTGGATTTCCAGACCCTATAATGTTTTTCTTATTTGAAATAACCTTTTAATATGACAACCTACATAGTATCTATGTTGGTCCTGGATGCAGAAATGTTTGGCTACAAGTAGGGATGGGCGAATCTACTCGCTAGGACTCGTTACTCGGCGAGTAGTAAGGGACTCGCAGGACTCGGTACTCGGCGAGTTTCCCAGCGTTTACTCGCACGAGTCCAATGCAAATTAATGGCAAACGCTGACAAAACTAGGATTGCCAGTGTCTTGCATTAGACTCGGCTACTGTGCCAGTGATAGCAGGGAAACTCGCAAAGTAACTGCTGTTACTTTGCGAGCCGAGTCCAGCTATCTTCTCTGTACAGGCTGCCGCAGCTCCAGCGTCCTAGAGCCCGCCTGCTCACAGAGATGATGTAGCAGTGCTGAGAATGTTCTCAGTCTGCTCATTCCCTGTGCATAGACATCTATATCTATGCACAGGGGATGTAGCAGAGAGGACATCGCCTTTTGGACTGCGTCGGACAGAAGAGGATTTTTTTAATTAAAGATGGAGTCCCTAATGGCTTTTTTTTTTATTTCAAATAAAATTTTTTTCTCTGTGTTGTGTTTTTTAACCCTTTATTGGAGATTCTTAGTGGCTGGGTCAAACGTGGCCTGACATTAAGAATCTCGGGCTTAATACCAGCTTGTATAACAAAGCTGGTATTAACCCCTTTATTACCCAGCGTGCCACCGCCACCAGGGCCACTGGAAGAGCGAGGTTCAGCGCCAGAGGATGGCGCTTCAATGAACGCACCATCTTCTGGGGTGGCTGCGGGCTGCAATTTGCGGCGAAGCCCACGTGAAATTTTTTTCTGACAAATCCATAAAATAAAAGGGACTGCATGTTTATTAACCCCTGGACCATGGGCGAGGGGATAATAAAGATGCAGTCCCTTTTTTAGGATTGTTTTATTGATTTTTCAGAAAAAAAATTACATGGGCTTCGCCGTATTTCTGGAACCAGCCGGATCCAGCAGGCAGTGACGGGCTGCCCACAACCCCCAGGTGCCTATTTGTACCTGGCCAGACACAAGAATATAGGGGAGCCCTTTTTTATTTATTCATGAATTTCATGAAATAATTAAAAAAAATGCGTGGGGCTCCGCACAATTTCTATATCTAGCCAGGTACAGCTAAGCAGCTGGGGGCTGGAATCCGCAGCGCAGGGATGCCCAAGCTTTCTGGGCACCCCCGCTGCAAATTGCAGCCCGCAGCCACCCCAGAAGATGGCGCGTTCATTGAAGCGCCATCCTCTGGCGCTGAACCCCGCTCTTCCAGCGGCCCTGGTGGCGGTGGCACGCTGGGTAATAAAGAGGTTAGGGCCAGCTTTGTATTATCAGCTGGCCCTAAGCCCGAAATTTATGGCGGTCACGCCAATATTAGACATGACCGCCATGAATTTCTATTAAATTGTTTTAAAAAAAACACAACACAGAGAAAATTTTTCATTAGAAATAAAAAAAAAAGCCATTAGGGACTCCACCTTTAATTAAAAAAATCCTCTTCCGTCCGACGCAGTCCAAAACGCGATGTCCTCTCTGCTCATCCCTGTGCATAGATATAGATGTCTATGCACAGGGAATGAGCAGACTGAGAACAATCTCAGCTCTGCTACATCATCTCTGTGAGCAGGCGGGCTCTAGGACGCTGGAGCTGCGGCAGCCTGTACAGAGAAGATAGCTGGACTCGGCTCGCAAAGTAACAGCAGTTACTTTGCGAGTTTCCCTGCTATCACTGGCACAGTAGCCGAGTCTAATGCAAGACACTGGCAATCCTAGTTTTGTCAGCGTTTGCCATTAATTTGCATTGGACTCGTGCGAGTAAACGCTGGGAAACTCGCCGAGTACCGAGTCCTGCGAGTCCCTTACTACTCGCCGAGTAACGAGTCCTAGCGAGTAGATTCGCCCATCCCTACTTGTAGCCAACATCTGCTACATCAGGCAGCAGGCAGGCTCTAGGACCCTGGAGCTGCGGCAGCCAGCACACAGAGCAGACAGGACTCTTATCTGTGCGAGTTTCCCAGCGATTACTTGCAAAGTAAACGAGTCCAATGCAAATTAATGGCAAAACTAGGATTGCTTCAGGCTGAAGCTTCCGAGACACATCTGTGATTTGTAAATCGCACACTACTCGCTATTACTCGCTTCCCCATTCATTAACATTGGACTCGCTAGACTCGCAACGAGTAGCGAGTCCTGGGCTCGGTCTCGCTAGAGTCAAGCGATTCCGAGTAATTTAGGATTCGCCCATCACTAGCTACAAGTAAATAAGATTTTTTGTCTGTAATTGTGTGATGATGGGATCTCATCCTTGCCCTCAGCTTCTGTCCTGTTTCACCAACATAGAAACTCTCAGCAGAACGTGGGATCTATAGAATACACCTCATAAGAAAAGGAACATGTGAATGTCCTAAGAATCTTATTATCTTGCTGTGTGTTGGGAATTTGGATGTTGTTTATGGTCCTTACATGAGTGCAGGTTTTGCAGCTCCTACCACTAAAAAGTTAAGTTCTTCTAGGTGTATCTGAGGGCATTGAATGTCGGATAATGATCATGATGTTTCTTAAATTGGGAGGATGCCTTTAGCACAGCAAGGAAGGGTTTAATATTTTTAACCAGTCATCCTTGTGTTGGATATTTGTGAAGTTTCTTGGCAGTTTTATTGAGTATCTCAAGCTGTGGATTATAGTTCACCACAAGAGGTACATGATGATTTTCCTCTTTTTTGTTCTATTGAAGTAATTGACTTCTAGGGATCCTTGTGACTCTAATAATCTGATCATCAATGGAGGTGGGGTGGTTGCCTAGGTTTAAAAATTTGTTATTGAGATGGGTTAGGTGTTCATCCCTGTCTGTAGGGCTTGAACAGATATATTGGAGGGCCTGACTGTAAACAATGGACTTTTAATACAGGTGGAAGCTGTCCCATCTGAGGTATGTGGGACATACACTGATGTCTGGAATAAACCATTTTGAATTTTTATGGTGGTATTAAAAAGTTGATTTTTGTTTATGAGTGGTCCAATGGCAAGTTTATTTTGGGATGACATTTGTTGAATTTTTCATAGATTTTTAGAAGTTCTTGTTCACTCAGACTCCGTCCAAATTGTTAAAATGTTGTTGATGTAACGGAAATAGGCTAAGGGTTTGATG
This sequence comes from Allobates femoralis, assembly GCA_033576535.1. NCBI lineage: Eukaryota > Metazoa > Chordata > Amphibia > Anura > Aromobatidae > Allobates > Allobates femoralis. Next base: position 498,167,811 of record JARQOC010000004.1, read on the forward strand.
GAGCAGGATGCTTAAAAGTAATTTTCCAGTTTAGCTCTGAAAAGGTTGGCATAGTGGAGTGCCATTTTGCTTCCCATAGCGGTTCTGGTGTGTTGTAGATATAGTTCCTCATCCAAAAACAAATTGTTGTGCATGAGGATAAATCTGGGGAGTTTTAATATGAACTCTGAAGGGATCATATTTACTTCAAGGAACCTTTGGCAGGCAATTAGTCCATATTTATGTGGGATGTTAGCGTATGTAAATTCCACATCTATGGTGCCTAAGATGTTTTTTTTGGAGGAGGGGACTTTTTGTAGAAAGCTTATTTAAAAGGTCGGTAGTATCCTGTATATAGTTGTCTGTCTTCCTTACCAGTGGTTTAAGGACATTTTCTACCCACCCTGAGATTCTTACTGTGAGTGTTACCACCACTGAGATGATTGGTCTTCTTTGAATACCTGGCTTATGAATCTTGGGAAATATATAGAAAACCCTCATCCTTGGACACTCGGGTATTAAGTCCAAAAGATTTGTTGAATCTGTACACAGACATTTGATGACTCTTTTCAACTCCCCCATATATTTTGGAGTTGTAACATCCTTCACTTTGGTGAAGTACCGCATATCCATCAGTTGTATGTGTGCTTCTTTAACGTAGTCCGCTGTATACAGTAGAACAATGGTGCTATCTTTATCTGCAGGTTTAATAGTGATCTCTTTGTTGATCTTCAGGCTGTGAATTGCCCTACTTTCCTGAACACTGATATTAGATGTTTCCTTTGCTTTTTTATCCTATATCGTGGACTGCACCAAATGTCTAAATGAGTCAATATATTGGTCCAAAATGGTGTTGCCTCCAAAAGGAAGTGTCCATTCAATTTTTCCTGTTCTCTAACCCACTTGTGTTAGGCTGGTTAAAAACCTCAATTATTCTTTATAATCAAATAATTCCTTCCATCTCAGTCTCCTGAAGTAGTGTTCCATTTCAATACAAAGTTCTGTTTTGTGTAGAGACTACTACACTTTATAAACTAGTAGATTATTAGATTTTGTGAGGAGACAATTCATAACACAGCTGACTATGCCAGTGCACTTTTACCTTAATTTTCCCCAGAAACAGCGAGGCAGCAGTCTTTAGGGTATTAAAACTGTCACACTGCTAATCTTAGCCAATTTAGGATTCTCTTTCTAAGCCCACAGTTTATTTATTTAAATGTCCCTGCTTTTGTATTTGCTCTATTTGTTTACATAATTGTGTTTCTTCAAACTTCTTGTAAGACTGAAGGCACACTGATCCCTCCAAAACGGCGCGTTTTTGAAGCGCGATACTGATGCGAGTTTGATGCGTGTAGTAGTGCTAGTGCGGTGCTAGTGGGGTGCTAGTGAGATTTTTTAATTCCTACTGCGATCCGACAGACTAGCACCTTCTCCTGGTGTCAAGCATGACAAATAAGTGGCAGCAAATCAGTGCAATCAATGGGGTCACTTGTGGGGAAGCTCCAATGTTTAGGCACACAGGGACTCACCAAACGCGACATTGTGTCAGCTAACAATTTGAGCTGATTTCCATTCAAATTGTTAGCGGACACCATGTCGCGTTTGGAGAACCCCTGTGTGCCTCAGCATTGGAGCTCCCCCACAAGTGACCCCATTTTGGAAACTAGACCCCCCAAGGAACAAATCTAGATGCATAATGAGCACTTTGAAGCCCCAGGTGCTTCACAAATTGATCCGTAAAAATGAAAAAAATATTTTTCTTCCACAAAAATCTTATTTTTTTATTTTTACGGATCAAATTGTGAAGCACCTGGGGCTTCAAAGTGCTCATTATGCATCTAGATTTGTTCCTTGGGGGGTCTAGTTTCCAAAATGGGGTCACTTGTGTGGGAGCTCCAGTGCTGAGGCACACAGGGGCACTCCATGCGCGACATGGTGTCCGCTAACAATTGGAATTGTTAGCAGACACCATGTCGCGTATGGAGAGCCCCTGTGTGCCTCAACATTCAAGCTCCCCCACAAGTGACCCAATTTTGGAAACTATACCCCCAAGGAACAAATCCAGATGCATAATGGGGTCACTTGTGGGGGATGCTCCAATGTTTAGGCACACAGGGGCTCTCCATATGCAACATGGTGTCCGCTAACAATTGTTAACGGACACCATGTCGCGCATGGAGAGCCCCTGTGTGTAACCAGCATTGCCACCAGCGCAAGGGCAACTGGAAGAGTTGGGGTACAGCACCAGAAAATGGCACCTCCAATGAATGCGCTATTTTCTGAGGTGGCTGTGGGTTGCAATTTGCAGCGTGAGGGGCCCACAACATTTGGATCTCTCCATGATGAGGATTGCAGCCCCCCAACTGCCAAGTTGTACCTGGCTGGCAACCAAAAATATGGCAAAGCTCCATGTCATTTTATTGGTAGAAGTAATTAAAAAAAATGACGTGGGGCTTCGCCATATTTTTGGTCCAGCCAGGTACAACTTGGCAGCTACAGACTGCCACCAACCCCCAGCTGCCTTGTTGTACCTTGCTGGCAACCAAAAATACAGCGAAGCCCATTTTTTTATTTCTAGAACAAATTCTAGAAAAAAAAAATGACGTGGGGCTCCGCCATATTTTTGGTCCAGCCAGGTACAACTTGGCAGCTACAGACTGCCACCAACCCCTAGCTGCCTTGTTGTACCTTGCTGGCAACCAAAAATACAGCGAAGCCCATTTTTTTATTTCTAGAACAAATTCTAGAAAAAAAAATGACGTGGGGCTCCGCCATATTTTTGGTCCAGCCAGGTACAACTTGGCAGCTACAGACTGCCACCAACCCCCAGCTGCCTTGTTGTACCTTGCTGGCAACCAAAAATACAGCGAAGCCCATTTTTTTATTTCTAGAACAAATTCTAGAAAAAAAAAATGACGTGGGGCTCCGCCATATTTTTGGTCCAGCCAGGTACAACTAGACAGCTGGGGGCTGGAATCCGCAGCATGGAGAGGCCCAAGCGTTCTGGGCCCCCCATGCTGCGAATTGCAGCCCGCAGCCGCCCCAGAAAATGGCGCATTCATTGAAGCGCCATTTTCTGGCGCTGTACCCATGCTCTTCCAGTTGCCCTGGTGCCGGTGGCAAACTGGATAATAAAGGGGTTAATGCCAGCTTTTGATTGGCAGCTGGCACTAAGCCCGAGATTCATAATATTGGGCCAATGTTAGACCCGCCATTAGGAATCTCTGGTAAGTAGTCAATAAATACACACAGAGTAAAATATTTTTATTTGGAAAAAAACACAAAATTCAGACTCCATCTCTATTAGAAAGATCCGACGTAGTCCATAACGAAGGTCCCGCGACGCTCGATCACCTCCGACGTAGTCCACAACGAAGGTCCCACGATGCTCGATCGCCTCTGCTCCAGAGATTGCAGCAAGGGATCAAGTGTCCTCTTCCTACAGTCTCTGGGGTCAGAGTTATGGTGCACTGTATGGCAATGATCTGTCAAACAGTGCACCATGACTATGATCCCTGAGACTAGAAGAGGACACTTGATACCTTGTTGCATCCATCCATCTATTATCCACGCATGTACACATCCATTCGTGCACACATCCACACATGCAGTCACACATCCATCCACGCATCCACGCACCCAATAACCCATGCATCCACTAACCCACGCACCCACACACCCACACATCCACGTACCCACACACCCACACATCCACGCATCCACTAACCCACGCATCCACTAACCCACGCATCCACTAACCCACGCATCCACTAACCCACGCACCCACACATCCACGTACCCACACACCCACACATCCACGCACCCACACATCCACTAACCCACGCATCCACTAACCCATGCACCCACACATCCACTAATCCACGCACACACTAACCCACACATCCACGCACCCACACATTCACACATCCACGTACCCAGACATCCACGTACCCACACATCCACTAACCCACGCACCCACACACCCACGCATCCACACACCCACGCATCCACTAACCCACGCATCCACTAACCCACGCATCCACGTACCCACGCACCCACACATCCACGCACCCACACATCCACTAACCCACGCATCCACTAACCCACGAACCCACACATCCACTAATCCACGCACCCACACATCCACACATCCACACATCCACGCACCCACGCATCCACTAACCCACGCACCCACACATCCACTAATCCACACATCCACTAACCCACGCACCCACACATCCACGCACCCACACATCCACGCACCCACTAACCCACGCACCCACTAACCCGCGCACCCACACATCCATTAACCCACGCACCCACACATCCACGCACCCACACATCCACGCACCCACACATCCACGCACCCACACATCCACTAACCCACGCACCCACGCACCCACACATCCACTAACCCACGCATCCACTAACCCACGCACCCACACATCCACGCACCCACACATCCACGCATCCACGCACCCACGCACCCACACATCCACGCACCCACACATCCACGCACCCACACATCCATCCATCCATTCATGAATCCATCCATCCATGAACCCACTCACTCAATCAATCAATCAATCATTAATTCATTCATTCGGTACTTACCTCTGGGCGGAGCAGCACTGGAGGAGGGGCGTTCCAGCGAGGAGAGGAGGCAGAGCGGCAGCTACACCGGCGGGATCGAGGAGCGGTAAGATTGGACACGGGGATCGGGGGGGGGGTGAACGGCAGGGACAGGTGGGGGCCATCCATGGGATGGGGGAGGGCGTCCACCCCCGCCGCCAGCAGCGCGGCGGGTGAAGCCGCAAACACACCCGGCAACAGGGGTGGGGGGCAGTGACAGGTGGGGGCCGTTTGGAGAAGGGGGAGGTCTGAGGAGGGGGGGGCATTCACACATCCACGTACCCAGACATCCACGTACCCACACATCCACTAACCCACGCACCCACACACCCACGCATCCACACACCCACGCATCCACTAACCCACGCATCCACTAACCCACGCATCCACGTACCCACGCACCCACACATCCACGCACCCACACATCCACTAACCCACCAGCATCCCACTAACCACGAACCCACACATCCAACTAATCCACGCACCCACACATCCACACATCCACACATCCACCACCACGCATCCACTAACCCACGCACCCACACATCCACTATCCACACATCCACTAACCCACACCCACACATCCACGCACCCCACACATCACCACCACCCACTAACCCACCACCACTAACCCGCACCCACACATCCATTAACCCACGCACCACACAATCCACGCACCCACACATCCACGCACCCACACATCCACGCACCCACACATCCACTAACCCACGCACCCACCACCCACACATCCACTACACCACGCATCCACTAACCCACGCACCCACACATCCACGCACCCACACATCCACATCCACGCACCACGCACCACACATCCACGCACCACACATCACGCACCCAACATCCATCCATCCATTCATGAATCCATCATCCATGAACCCATCACTCAATCAATCAATCAATCATTAATTCATTCATTCGGTACTTACCTCTGGGCGGAGCAGCACTGGAGGAGGGGCGTTCCAGCGAGGAGAGGAGGCAGAGCGGCAGCTACACCGGCGGGATCGAGGAGCGGTAAGATTGGACACGGGGATCGGGGGGGGGGTGAACGGCAGGGACAGGTGGGGGCCATCCATGGGATGGGGAGGGCGTCCACCCCCGCCGCCAGCAGCGCGGCGGGTGAAGCCGCAAACACACCCGGCAACAGGGGTGGGGGGCAGTGACAGGTGGGGGCCGTTTGGAGAAGGGGGAGGTCTGAGGAGGGGGAGGGCATCCGCCCCCGCCGCCAGCAGCGCGGCGGGTGAACAGACCCGGCATCGGGGGTGGGGGGCAGTGACAGGTGGGGGCCATCTAGAGAAGGGGGAGGCCTGAGGAGGGGGAGGGCATCCGCCCCCACCACCAGCAGCGCGGCGGGTGAAGCCGCACACAGGTCCCGGCTGTCGCAGAGATCACAGCCTCAGTACCGACGGGAGGCTCTGCGCAGCTTGCGGGCTTTGGCTCCCGGTGGTCTGCCGTGTGAGCCGGAAGTGTGGTTTTTCATGTGCGAGACTCGCACTATTCATTGCACGGTGCGTTTTTTTAACGCACCCATTGATTTCTATTGATGGCTCATGCATACAACTCGCATGCAGTCGCAGCATGCCGCGACTGAAACTCGCTTTGCGAGTTCAGTGCTTAAAATGCGCACCAGTGTGCCCGACATTATGGAAAATCACTTGTCCTAGTGCAATGCGAGTTTATCTCGCATTGCACTCGTGCGAGGCAGTGGGATCATGTCGGATGATGTGCCTTCAGCCTAATACCATGCCTGAGGAAGAGACATACAGGGTGGGGCATTTATAAGGATGCACCTAAATAAAATGGAATGGTTGGTGATATCAACTTCCTGTCTGTGACACATTAGTATATGGCAGGGGGAAAACTGTTCCAGATGGGTGGTGACCATGGCGGCCAATTTGAAGTCACCATTTTGGATTCAACTTTATTTTTTTCAGTGGGAAACAGTCAATGTCAAACATCAAACGTATTGAGTATTTCATAAACAATGGAGTGCTTGGTTTTAACATAACTTTATTCTTTCATGAGTTATTTACAAGTTTATGACCACTTATAAAATGTGTTCAAAGTGCTGCCCATTGTGTTGTATTGTCAATAAAACCCTCTTCTCCCACTCTTGACACAGTAATAGCAATACTGCAGAAGAAATACTAGCACAGGCTTCCGGTATCCATTGTTTCAGATGCTGCACTTCTCGTATCTTCACAGCATAGACAATTGTCTTCAGATGAGTGATGAGGCAAACGTTTTTTGCGAATGGTGAAGTTAACAAACAAAACCACTGCTATTGGTCTGACACTAACCCACAGTGGATAGAGTCCTCCAAGACTGTTGGAACACAAAAATTGATGGTATGGTGTGGTATATGAGGTCCAAAGATAGTGAGGCCATTCTTAATAAATGGAAACATCAATGCCACTGGATATCTGAAATTGCTACATGATTCAGATATCCAGTGGCATTGACGTTTCCATTGATTGGAAGAAGGGAGAAGGGATTTCTTGAAATCCCAACCACTGTGCTGGTACTATACAATGCAGCGTTTTGGATGCAGTGGCAATAGGCTGTGTCCGAAATGCTGCAATTCATGATCATGAATACACAGCCTATGTAAAGCCAAGCTTGGTGATGAGAAGCAAGATGGAGCTTCTTTGCTAGTGTCCAACTTAGTTTTAAGCCATATACTCTTTTGAATACTAATGCATTTTAGATAAAATATGCATTTACACTTAAACATTCTTGTAAGTATTCTTGTAATTTAAACAGAATGCCAATCACCCAATGAACAACTGTATTGTTACTCAAAAGATCATCATTCTCAGTAGTGCAACATCCTGTGTAAACAGGACTCTGGCTGTGAGAGCAATAATAATAATAATAATAATAATAATAAATAATGATCTTTATTTATATAGCGCCAACATGTTCCACAGCGCTTTACAATTCAGTGGTTCATACACAAACGTTCCACAGCGCTTTACAATTCAGTGGTTCATACACAAACGGTCATAAGTACCAATTATAAAAAATACAATAATTAAAGAAGAGCAAAAAATAAAAAAATATAATACAATAAATAAAGCAGGGAAACAATGTAAAAAATACAATACAATAATTAAAGCAGAGAAACAATGTAAAAAATACAATACAATAATTAAAGCAGGGAAACAATGTAAAAAATACAATTCAATAATTAAAGCAGGGAAACAAGGTGACCCTACTCAAAAAAGCTTACAATCTACAATAAGATGGAGGTTACACAAAGTACAGGGGCTTATTACAATGATGGTCCAGGCATCTTGAGGAAGTGGGGGATAGAAAAAAATTACATGAATGGTCACAAGCCAATCTGTGTCGTGCTTTTGAGTTTTGTTGAGTTTGAAGGAGAGTTATGTCCAGAGAATTAGTGTATGGGCTATATACAGTATAAAGGACTTCTATTAGGGAGCATGATAGGTTGCCTTAAAAAGATGTGTTGTTATGGAGCGCCTTAAGCTATTTAAATTTTTGATAGTCCTAATTTCTTGGAGTAGGGCATTCCATAGAATTGGTGCAGCTCGGGAGAATTCTTGGACATTTGAGTGGGAGGTTCGGATTAATAGATGTTAGTCGAAGGTCTTTGTAGAGCAAAGAGAATGGGTAGGCTGATAGACAGAGATGAGGGAGGAGACGTAGGGAGGTGCTGCACTATGAAGAGCTTTGTGGGTGAAAACAAGCAATTTGAATTGAATCCTATAGTGTACAGGAAGCCAGTGCAGTGACTGGTACAGAGCTGAGGCATCTGAGTAATGATTGGCCAGATGTGTGATCCTTGGCTGCTGCAATAAGGATAGACTGGAAGGGGGAAAGTCTAGTGAGGAGGAGGACAATTAATAGAGAATTGCAGTAATCAAGGCAGGAATAGCTCAGGGCCTCAGTGAGGGTTTATTTTGTTTCCATGGTGAGAAAGGGGCGGACTCTAGAGATGTTCTTCAGGTGCACACGACAAAGGAGGGTGAGAGATTGTATATAGGAGGTGAAGGAGAGATCGGAGTTAAACATAACACCCAGACAGCGAACCTGCTGCCTAGGTGTTATCATGGCATCGCACACCGAGAGAGAGATGTCAGATTTAGGGAGGTTAGTGGAGGGTAGGATGAGAAGAAGTTCAGTTTTGGAAAGGTTGAGTTTCAGATAGAGAGCGGACATAATGTTGAAAACTGCAGTTAGACAGTCATTGGTATTCTTTAGTATTACAGGGGTAGGGTCATGGGCTGAAGTGTATAATATGTGTCATCAGCATAAAGATGGTACTGGAAGCCAAATCTGCTGATGGTCTATCCAATAGGGGCCATGTAGAGAAAGAAGAGAAGAGGGCCAAGGACTGAACCCTGAGGGACCCCAATAGTAAGCGGAAGAGGAGAGGAAGTGGAGCCAGCATATGATACACTAAAAGATTAGTCAGAAAGATAGGACGAAAACCAGGAGAGAGCAGTGTCCTTTATGCCGATGGAGTGCAGCATAGCGAGTAGGAGATGGTGGTTGACTGTGTCAAAAACTGCAGAGAGGTCAAGAATAAGAGAGTGGTCACCATTATGTGAGTAATGAGAGTGAGTGGAGAGGTAACAGGTAAGGCGGGTGTAGACCAGGCGCTCCAAGAGTTTAGAGATGAAGTGGAGGTTGGAGACTGGTCTGAAGTTATTAGTGCAGGATGGGTCAAGAGAAGATTTCTTTAATAATGGAGTAATTATACAGTGTTTGGAGGAGGAGGGGAAGATGCCAGAAGAGAGGGAGAGATTGAAGATTTTGGTTAGGTGAATAGTGATGACCAGAGAGAGAGACTGGAGTAGGTGTGAGGGAATTGGGTCAGTGGTGCATGAAGTGGGATGAGAGGAAGGTAGGAGCCTAGAGACTTCTTCTTTCGTGACTGGGTCAAATACGAAGAGTGAGCCGGAGGAAATGTGGGGAAGAATGGGAGTAACAGCACTTAAAGGTCAAGAGCTGATTTCCTGCAGGATGTTGTCTATTTTCTTCGTAAAGTAAAAAACTAGCTCATCAGCACAGAGGTCAGTGATAGGGGCCTGCTCTTTAGGACTGAGGTGTGAGTGAAAGGTGTCAAAGAGTTTTTTTCCTTTATTGAATAGTGAGGGGATCAGGGTGGTGAAGTAGGTTTTTTTGGCACTCCTAGAGCATCACTGAAGGGATCGAGTTTGTGATGTGGCTCAGGGCTGTTTTATTCTATGTTTGGAGGTCCTGAGGGTGAGGGGCGCTACTTGGTTCAGGCTGCGTCTGAGAGTGTTGTTGTAGTGATTCACAGCCAGATCAGGACAGGAGAAGGAGGATATGGGGACAGTGATAAAAGTAGAGTGTCTGTGAGTGTATGAGGGTTAATGGCCTGTAGATTTCTGGATGTGTGATAGGTAGGAGACTGCTGTGGTGGGTGAGGATTTGTGAGCTTGAAGGAATGTTGAGATCAGAGAGAGGAAGAGATAAGTTATCTGAGAGGAAGAGGTAAGTTATCTAAGGAAGAAGTTGAGCAGAGCCGGACAAAGACCAGGTCAAGGGTGTTACCGTCTTTGTGTGTCTCAAAAGTTGAGAACTGTGAGAGTCCAAGAGAGGGGGTTAGAGATAGGAGCTTGGATGGAGATGGGGAGATTGGGCTGTTTATGGGGACGTTAAAGTTTCCCAGAATAAGGGTTGGTAATCCTGAGGACATGAAGTGTGTTAGCCATGCGAGAGAAATGGTCAATGTAGTGGGTGGGTGAACCTTAGGGGCGGTAATGCCACTGCTACTCTAAGGGAAAAGGGATGGAAGAGCCTGATGGTGTGGACCTCAAAAGAAGGGAATGATAGTGATGGGGCTGGGGGGATGACTTGGAAAGTACATTCTGGGGACAGGAGTAAGCCAATTCCGCCACCATGTCTGTTCCCAGGTCTCGGGGAGCAGGAGAAATGTAACCTGCCATGCGAAATAGCAACAAGGGAAGCAGTGTCTGAATTCTGGATTCATGTTTCAGTGAGGGCCAGCAGATTAAGAGAGTGGTACCTGTCACATCAGTTCCGTGGGCCGGTTGTCTCATTCCTGAGGGATGGCCTGCTGCCCCAGAGTACTCTCGTTTAAAGTACAAAATCTGGCAATATGACCTGCCTTGTCGCAGTAGCAGCACATGGGCTTTCCTTCAGGGTCATAGTGATTACTGGGTCATCCTTTGGTCGGGGGATTCCTTCTCTGTCACAGCCATGGGACATCATTTCGATTGGAAGCCAACTCGATCTTTTACACTGGCTTGGATCCTTGCATCGCTTGCATAGCTTTGGCCAGCTCAGATATGCCCTTAGTCAGTGCCTAGACCTGTAATTGTAGGGCTTCAGGAGTGACAGTTTTGAGAGTTTGTGCATTTTCCCCGACCGTGGCCTGTGGGGTTTGCGCCCCCACAGCGTGGTATGTTGATGCCAGGCGCTGTGCAAGTTCTGGGCTACTGGCTGTTGATTCCTGCAGTATCCAAATGGCCCTATCCTTAAATTGCGCAAAGTCTAAGTTAGGGGTCTGTAGGGCCAACATGCGTAGCTGACTTCTGTGAGCAGGGGAAAGAAGCACCTCAATAAAATGTTCAGTCAATAGCTTGTTCTCTCCCGGTATGCCATTAGGGTCTATATGTTTCATTGACCTCAGTGCTTCTTGAAGTTTCAAGGCAAAGTCTCTTATGCTGTCCTGCACCCTCTGTTTACACCTGAAGAACCTCACTTTTATTTCTGCAGCAGTATGGGTGTCAAAGGTGGCTTTCAGTCTGGCCATCATGTGTTTAATAGTGTCTTTATGAGTGTCGGCCAGGACTTTATCTCCCGCTGGGCAGCACCAGTTAATTGTCTGATTAATATACTGACTCGTTGTTCTTTCGTCAGGGGGTACACTTTATATAAGCTATCCAGTCTGTCCCTGAAGTCTGTCAGGGTATGTCATTCCCCTGAGTATTGCGGCAACTACGTCACCCCTGGTGTATAGGCATCAGGAGTGGCATTACCGGAGATAAAAGCTGGTATTGCAGCGGCAGCTGGGGTCCGGCTGCTGCAGGGGCTGCACTCAGAGCTGCAGACTGGGCTGCGACCGCCACTCGCGCGAGGTCCTCTCCACCCGGCTCCAACATTTTCCTCTCCCCTAGTGAACCTACGCCATGTCCTCCACTTCCGTGGGGATTATCAGTTTTTGGTTCCACAGGGGGACAGGGTTTCCCACTCCTCGCTGGATGTCTCAGAGCATAGGTTGAGCTTCTCTTCGTGCTCTTTTTAGGGTGCTGCCCATGAGATATGCCCCCCAAGTTTCCTGCACGCCTTGCGGTGCAGTATGGCTACAGTCAAACACACAGTTCAATAAAGTGACAGCACACAGGATCTGGTGGGACCGGTCTACGAAATCCTGTTCGTGATGACAGAAGCTAACTCGCCCCCAGGGCTGTAGGGCACTTGTAACCTGAGCTGTTCAGTCTCTTGGGGGAGCACGGGGCTAAGACCCAGCTCCGTGGCCCTACGGAGACGCTAAAATTACAGGGGAGATCATTTAGGGATAATGGATCGTGACACCGGTATTCGGCTATTTGGCCCGATGCTGCCAGATGGGAACACTAGGGATGATGGATGGGCAGCTATGGTGGTATCGCTCCCCACAGGCGGAGCATATCCCCAGGGCAACTGGGAAACTCTAGGGCTTTGAAAGGCCATTTGGATGCAGGACGGAGGGCATGAAGTAACAGACAGACTCACAGTTGTTGTTTCCTCACGTCCTTTACTGGTGGTGCAGGTACAAATCGGGACACTGTCAGGTGATGGTATGAAGTCCGTGCAACCTGGTAAGTGGGGTTCTCCTCACCCAGCAAGTTCTGAGGCCTCCATGCTGCACTTCTTCGGGTTTCTGTTGCTGCCTAAAGCTGAGCTGCAGCCCCGTCTCTTCCTGCATTGTGACTGTATGGCAGGCAGCTAGAGCCTTTCTCCTGCCCCACTTTTCCTGACAGCTATTCCTTGACTCCTTATGCTGCTTTGCCTTGCAGTCACTGTGGTGTGGCTGGAAGGCTTGGAATATCCCGCCCACCAGTATTGGCTGTTGGGTCGTTAGACCATGAATAGCCTCGGACTCTGGTGTCTGGTTCTGGTGCTCTGTGCTGGGGTGTGCTCAGTACCGCTCCACTCCCCAGGCTCTCATCGACTTCCTCAGACCCTCACTTACAGGTCCCTCAAGCTAGGTTTCTGCTACCCCGGGACAAGCTTAGCACTGCTCAAGTCAGAGGATGTCTCCTCAGTACTGCTCTGTACTGAACTGACAAACTCCGCCCCAGACCAGAATTTATATGGGAGTTGCCCTGAACCTGGGTTTAGAGCTCCCCCTCCAGGGCTGGAGACAGAAGAGGTGTTGTGTGCTTAGGCTCACCTGGTGTGGATACCCTTCTTTGCTCCCAGGTATGACACTACCCCCCATAGGAGGCAATGACTTTGTGGCATCCGGATTCTGGGGTGCCAGACTAACAGTATACTAAATTCGGGACTTGAGCAGTCTGGATTGCGGTGGGACTTTTTAGCCCTAAGGAGTACAATTGGTAGCTATATGTTTGCTGTTCATTTTCTGCATATTATTTCTGGATAATTCACGTAAGAGTGCCGGTCGCACGCTCTGCATATTACTTCGGGACAGTTCACATAAGAGTGCCAGTCGTACTCCTGCATATAATTTCTGGACTTTCACACAATAAATGCAGGTCACACTCTTCCATATTATTATATCAGGATATTCACATATTGACGGTTGCGCGTTGCATATATAATTTCTGTACATTCACGTATTGTGCTGGAAGTACTTGCTTATTATTTCAGGATTTGCCCACTGATTGTTTCTGTTTCTAAACTACTGTTTTATTTGTTAATACAGTTTATTTATCTAAACTCTGGTCTCAGTTTTGTTATATCCCTCGCTATCAGTTTCCAGAGTTCCTAAATAATCATTACAGCAGGAAGACACCATCATAAGGGCCTCCAATTGCAAGCATTACTGAATGTAAAATTGTTAGGATGTTGTTGACCATGAAGTATATGGATAGGTACAGCTGAGCCAAAGCCCAAAGTGAACAGGTCTGTAGGACCATGTTCATACCACCAGAAAACTAGACCACAGAAAAAACAGTATAACAAATGTCAAGAAATACTCTATGCTATAATAGGTAATAATAAAAAGGAAGTGTTAATAAAAACCAGTGTTAATAACAGGGTACTTAGTTAATATGTTTTTTTTCAAAAAATTTACAAAGCCGTTCTACCGTCGTCAAGGTGACCCATATCAGAATGGTCCCTAATCTAACTTTTTTTAAACCTGATCCTATGTACTCATACCTCAAGGATGCAGAATGCAGAAGGGCCAGAGTCCAATATGGACATAGTGCAGCAGACAGCAATTTATGTGTTTGGCTCAGTAAGGAAGGGGTGGGGCACTCCCTATGCCTGGGTTTACACTTGGCATCAGTTTTTTTCTCTTGTTCTCAATAACTGATTTTTTCTTTTAGCATGCTTTTGGACCCTCCTGTGCAGCTCTGCGTTTTTAGAACTTTGTCTTTTTTTCCCTAAACAATGCTCTAAAAAACGGATCCGTTTTTTTGTGCCATTTTTTGCAGGATCCATTTTCCCATAGGACCCCATGCTAAAAAAACGGATCCATTTTTTTTCCTGCACCCAAAAACGCTGCTTGCAACATTTTTTGTGTCCAGTAAAAAAAACTGACACCATTTCAGTCACACTTGAGAGCAGCATCAGTTTTTGGCATCAGTTTTTGGACTTAGAGCAAAAAAATGCAAAAAATTATGCCAATAATGAATCCAAAGCCAATAACGGATCAAGTGTGACCCCAGCCTATCTTGCGTAACAAGAGACTAAATGGATACTTGCAGCTGAGCCAAAGCACAAAGTGAACAGGTCTGTAGGACCTTACTCACGTCACTGAAAAACTGGACCACAGAAAAAAACAGTATTAAGCTAGGGTCACATTTGAGGGCTGGATGCAATTTTCGATGCGATTTTCACACTTGGATTGTGTGAAAATCGCATGCAAATTCGCATGCATAGACCCCAATACAAATGCCCCAATGCTATAAAGCATGGCTAAAGTGCCATGCGATTTTGGCATGTGTTTTGGCTCAGCAACAAAAAACGTCTCTTGAGACGATTTTTGGTGCTTTTCCAAAAACGCATGTGTTTTTTTAACATGGCGCCCTATGGGTCACGCTTGTGAAAACGCATGGCACTAAATGGTACCATGCATTTTCGCATGCGTTTTTTAAGGCTGCTCCTGACATAACTGCAAAAAAGCAGCCCAAAATCGCAGGTTGCCAAGAACAACCTTAAAAAACGCATGCAAGTGTGACCCTAGCCTGCGTGTTTGGAAATTCTCAAGTGATGTTTTTTGCTACTGAGCTAAAAACACATGCCAAAATAGTGTGGCACTTTAATATTAAAAAGCAAGTGCTAATAAAAACAGTGTTAATAACAGGGTACTTAGTTAATATGTTTTTTGCAAAAAATGTACGAAGCCGTTCTAACGCCGTCATGGGGACCCATATCAGAATGGTCCCTAATTTAACTTATTTAAAACCTGATCCTATGTATACATACTTCATGGATGCAGGATGCAGAAGGGCCAGTCCAATATGGACACAGTGCAGCAGACTGCACTTTATGTGTTTGGCTCAGTAAGTAAGGCTGCCTTCACATTTGCGTATGTGAACGCAGCTTATGCTGCGTTCCCATACGCATTCAAACGCATGCGCACTGCGTTCCTATGTTTAGCATAGGAACGCATAGTGCCTGCGTTTGGCAGCGTTTTCTGCGTTCGGGTGCGGATGCGGACCATATCCGCTCCTTCCGGTGTCGCGCGTCCGCACCCGGGACGCAGCATGTCGCGTCCCTGGTGCGGGCGAGAGTGTGTGATTTGTGCGCAGGCATCCGCATGCGCACAGATCACTAATGGCGGGCAATGAGAGCGCACGGCAGTCTGCAAGCATCTGCAGACCGCCGTGCGCTCCATTATAAACATAGGGGCCGTGGTCTGCATGCAGATGCCTGCAGATGCATCTGCAAAACGCTGCAGATGCATCTGCAAGTCTGAAGGCAGCCTTAGACCATGAAGTATATTTGGCAGAAGCAGAAGTAGGATAGAAATGTAAGAAGAAAGAAACAAGTTTGTATGGGAGTGGATGAACATTAGCGCAATAGCATAAATGAACATTTTTGGTAAATTTAGGTTGGTTGATGTAATCCGAAAGGAATTACAAACTGTGGAGAAATCCAGTCCTTGCTGAATTTAATCAGAGTAAACCTATCTGCATTTTTCATAGAGAGCCGTGTGCGCCTATCTGTGATGATTGCCCCAGCGGAATTGAAAACACGCTCTGACATCACACTAGCAGAAGAGCGGGCCTGCACCTCCAAGGCATATAAGGAGAGGTCGGGCCAAGTGTGCAGCTTGGACACCCAATAATTAAAGGGAATGGAAGCTTTAGGAAGGAAGCAGGTATGTTCACTTAAATACTTCTTGACCATGTTGTTCAACTTCTCCCTTCTTGGCATTGTTATTGGTACGGATAGCCTTGCTGATGCGCTGGTTTATTGAAAATGGCCCAGTTTGGGCACATTTTCACCCCACATCTATTTCACCTGGTGTACCTGGTTTTCCCCAGCAATCCTTGCTGTTGAAAAGAGCTGGTATCTCTGCTGCCAGCATTATCTGAGGGTGATGTTTTCAGCAACTGATCTACAACAGCCCTCTTGTAGGATTAAATTGTGCAACCCTTTGGTGACTACAAAATGAGGGAAGGATATTTCTTCTTGTACCGCGGGTCGAGAAAATGGCCTACCAGTAATGGTTGGTGGCAAAATTGTGGATCATGTGAGAGTCTTGGGACAGACAGTTACATATAAATTTGGCCATTTGGACGAAGCAGCAAACAGGCAAAGGTGCTGTGACCCCTGCATATGTCTGGATGCTTTCCTGTGACTGAGGAGATAGTGACAATCCATAGTGCTAACGTTATAGGGGACAGGAACCTATTAAATTGATATGGGGGAGGGGAGACCATGGCGGTGCTGAATCAACCAATGCAGTGCTCTGCCTCTGCTTCTAGCCTGGTACATGACGCTACACATTAGGCACTATCATAAGTTGTACAGCAGATCAAAGCATGCATTTATATCTTCTTGGTGACATGATTGCTATTTGACCCCTGTGCATAGGATGTATATTTGGGGCACTATGTACTATGACCATGGGGCCGGTGGCCATGACCCTACCATGCTCCCTGTTTATACAGAAATATGAGGGGGAAGGTATGTAAGATTATCCTAGAGCCCCAGGGTCCATGGCCCTTCCACACCTCCTGCCTTCAGCAGCACCATGACTGAATTTCTCTGTCTCCAATGGGAGGGGTGAGTGCTGACGAGCAGATATGATTTTATTGATTTATAAGTGATCTATAGGTCTTAGAACTGTAGTGTACAGCTCTGCTTTATCATGTAGGAGGGAAGGGACAGTACAAAAAGTGTATCTCCCCGGAATTCCCCTTTAAAGCCTTACCAGGTGTCAGAGCAGATCTCAATATGAGTGGAGAGTGACCGATTCCCGAGTTTGGACACACAGCTATGGAAAGGATAGCTCAGTAAGGTGGGGGTGGGGCACGCCATAAACTTGTAATAAATTAAAGAGTCTGAAAAAAAAAAAAAATGATCCAGATGGCCTTACACTTTTTTCATCAAATATAGTGATTACTAAGTACCCTATATTAATGTACTTGCATTTTATTTATTAGTTTACAGCAAAGTATTTGTTATATATAATTTTCATTTAAGGTTTTCTCTGTTTAATGGCAGTATGTACATGGTCTTATACTTTGCATGTAAAGACTATCTCATGCTTTGGCTCATTTTTTGTTTTATATAAAAAATACACTGCTGTAAAGAATGTATTTTTCAGATTATAAAACACATTTTTGCTCCCCCAAATTTTTGGAGAAAGTGTTGGGTGGGTTTTATAATGTACTGTACTATGGTGGGGGGCCTGGTGCAGTGTCCAGGGGTTGGAGGAGGCTGGCTGCAGACTGCAGAGACAGCAGGAGGTCACATAAACCTGCTCATTATGCTGATTTAATATGCACTGCACCTGCCGCTGTCCACCTCTCAGTGCTGAAGTTGTGCTGGGAGATGGATGGGGGAGAGCAGCACATATATTGTGAGCCTGCACTCACCCCTCCTCCCACCTTGGATATGGTCCCCCTGTCCTGCACTCACTCCCTCACCTTGTATATGGCCCCCCTGTCCTGCACTCACCCCAACCATGCCCCCATCACTCATTATGTCCCCATGCTGGTGCGCACGAGTAAAACAATAAACTGTTGATTACTTACCCTCCGGCAATCAGTGCTCAGATCTCGCCGCTTTCATCATCTGTGCTACTCGGTATCCGATCATGTGATCGAAAGATGCTGGGCACAGAGACAGGGAGAAAGCCGGGGGAGTGAGCGCAGGATGGGGGCCATATCCAAGGTGGGGGAGTGAGTGCAGGTTGGGGGGGGCATATCCAAAGTGGGAGGAGGGGTGTGTGCAGGACAGGGTGGTCAAACCAATGTGGGGGAATGATTGCAAGATGGGGGGCCATATTCAAGGTGGGGGAGTGAGTGCAGAATGGGGGTGCCATTTCCAAGGTGGGGGAGTGAGTGCAGGAAAGGGGGGCCATTTCCAATGTGGGGGAATGAGTGCAGGATGGGGATGCCATACCCAAGGTGCTGGGCTGTGTACAATCACTGGGGCCATATGCAGGATGAGGGGCTGTGTGTACCATCACTGGGGGCCATATACAGGATGTGGGACTATGTACCATCACTGGGGCCATATTAGGATGGGGGCTATGTACCATCACTGGGGGTTATATACAAGATGGAAGACTATGCATCATCACTGGAGGCCATATGCAGGATGGGGGGTTATTTACCATCACCAGGGGCCATAGCCAGGATGTGGGGCTGTGTACCATTACTGGGAACCATATGACGGATGGGGGGCTATGAACCATCACTGGGGGTTATATGCAGGATGGGAGACTATGTATCATTACAGGAGGCCATATGCAGGATGGGGGGTTATTTACCATCACTGGGGGCCATAGCCAGGATGCGGGGTTGTGTACCATCACTGGGGACCTATGTACCATCACTGGGGGCCATAGCCAGGATGGGGGGCTATGTACCGTCACTGGGGGCTTTGTACCATCACTGGTGGCTATGTACCGTCACAGGGGGCCATATCCGGCATGGAGGGGCCCATGTTCCAGGATAGGGGGATATATACCAGGATGAGGGACATATATACTGATTGTAAGACAGAAACTAGCATTATAAGATGGACCCCATTAACCATTAAAACATTTTTTTTTCTCTTGTCCGTCATCAAATTTGGAAGTGCGTCTTATAATCAGATGCGTCTTAGGCCCCTTTCACATCAGCGGTAAACGCGATTAACGCATAACGGCCGCATTTGTGGTTCACTTGCAGCAAGCCCCATGCAATGTCTATGGGGCTTGCGGTAAGTGTGCGGCAAGTGCGGTTTCGCCACTTGGGGCAGATGCGGCCGCGAAAAAAGACTGCGGCTGACCTCGTTTTTTTTGCGGCCGCATCTGCCACAAGTGCCGACACCAGCCGCAAGCCCCGTAGACATAGCATGGGGCTTGCCGCAAGTGAACTGCAAGTGCGGCCGTTATGTGGTAATCAGCGTTTACCGCTGATGTGAAAGGGGCATTATAAAGCTAAAAATATGGTAAATGAGTAAAAAACAAGTGCATATAAATTACACAGGCTACTTAGTAAACACTATTTTTTGATTAAAAAAAGTAATGCCATCGTACCGCAACAAAGTGTACCCATACCAGGACATTACCTAAAGGTACCGTCACATGCGGCAATATTGCTAGGCAATTTCACTGGCAATTTGTTGGTTGCAGTGAAATCATGGACACATTGTTCTATTTGTACACAGCAACAAAAATGTGTCCATTATTTCACTGCAACCAGCAAACTGCCAGTGAAATTGCCTAGCAATATTGCCGCGTGTGAAGGTACCTTAACACTAATCTTAAAAAGCTTACCATGTGTCAGAACAGATCTGAATGTGAGTTATGGCCGCTTTACATGTCCCAACATCTTTCCGATATTGTATACAACGGCACGGGAGCGCGCACTTTTTTGGCTGAAATCCAAGATCGCATAGGAGCTGTCACACAGGGAGATATCGGCAGGCAGCACAACTGCAATGTGTACGCTCCCTTGTATGTGCAAACCAGGGAACGACCATTTAACATGGGAGTGAATAGGGGAAGTTGCTCTCCAAGTTGGGGTTGGGCTGTCACACAGCACAATCCTGTCAGATCGTCCATCCAATATCGGGCAGTTGGAGAGCCTGCTCATTTCTCCCCCGATATCGTTTTGGCATCGTTCTTGCATCGAATTGCACATTCACACCACACAACGCAAGAACGATATCGGGGCCAACGTACGAACCACGTGACTTTTTATCGAAGTTGGACGACGATATCAGGACGTGTAAAGCGGCCATAAGGGTAGAGAGTGACCAGGTTCTGAGTATGGACACAAAACTATGGGAAGCATTATAAATTAAATCCCCTGCTCAGTAAAGAGTGCCAATCCTTATTTGTATTAGATACAAGGAACTGAAGCAAAACAAAAAATTGAGTCAGAGCATGGGTTCATATACATTTGAAGTATAAAAACATGTTCACACTGGCCACTAAACAGGCAAAACCTAAAATAAAAATGAGATGAAAAAATACCCTGCTGTAAAAAGCAAGAGCATTTAAAGGGAACCTGACCCTTAAAAATCAGCCCCCAGCCTATTTACACCTGTCCCTGCACCACCAGTATAGCATTGTAGGCATCACTTTGTGTCAAAAATGGTTATTTGTAAAGTTTATAAAACTGCTTTTTTTACCTTCAGATCTGCGGCTTCTCAGTGCTTGAGCAGTCACACATGGCGTTCCCTGTGGCCTCTCATCGCATCCTGCAGATCAATTATTCACGCCCAGATGTGCGTGCTAAAGCATTGTGATCGCCTTCGTCCTCCTCCATGGGCAGTATAGCCGATATGACGCTAATAGCGTCATATCCGTCTATAGTGGCGTCGTGCACCCGTTTGCGCATTGTGCATACTGTACATGAAGTCCTCAATATACCCAAATGGGTGTACGACGTCACTATAGCTGGATATGACGCAAATAGCTTCATACCGGCTATACCGCGTATGTAGGAGGGGGAGGGAGATCACAATGCCTTAGCACGCCCATCTGGTCGTGAATAATTGAATTACAGGCGGCGATGAGAAGCCACAGGGAACGCCCTGTGTAACTTCTCAAGAACTGAGAAGCCGCAGATCTGAAGGTAAAAAAATAGTTTTATAAACTTTACAAATACCCATTTTTGACACAAAGGGATGCCTACAATGCTATACTGGTGGTGCAGGGACAGGTACAAATAGGCAGGGGCTGATTTTTAGGGGTAAGGTTCCCTTTAAATAACATAGAGTATTTAGTAAACACTATTTTTGAAAAAAAAAAATGATAAAGTTGACAAGATGTACTCATATCAGACAGTACCTAACACTCCTTATATTAAAACCTTACCATGTGTCAGAACATGAATAAGGTGGAGAGTGACCGGGTCCTGAGTATAAACAGACAGCAATGGGAAGCATGATAAATTAAATGTTCAGCTTAGTAAATGGGGGGAGGCACACCGTTTGCACTTTCCATGGCTGTGTATTGTGTAAGTTTACTTTTTTACTATTAGGGAGTGTCAGGTACTGTCCTGTTATGGGTGCATCTTTTGGGATGGCTTTACTCTTAATTTTCTCAAAAATAGTGTTTATTAAATGCCCTCTGTTATTTATATGCACTTGCTTTTTACTTATTTATTTACAGCAGGGTATTTTTTCATATAATTTTTATTTTACATTTTTGATCAAAAACTCAACCTGCATTGTTTTCTGAATCAGGTCCTGAAAGGATTCAGCACTCAGGATGAGCAAATATACTCATTACTATTCGCTACTCACAGAATAGTACTACGGTATTCGGGATACTAGTTACTACGCGCGTTTAGTCATTACGAGTAGCAAGTACAATGCAAGTCAATGGGAAATGCGAGTATTATTCTGCAGGATCCTACAAAGTGGTCTGGGGGCCTGAGGATCAGGCTGAAATGCATGCATGATTGTTTAAAAGCCGGCGGTAAAAAGCCAGCTGGCTTTTTTTAAACGATCAGCTGTGATCGTTTAAAAGCTTGGCGGTAAAAAGCAGGCCGGCTTTTTACAACCCGGCTTTTAAACGCCCTTCTTATCATACCCACCATCAGCATGTCACCTCATTCTTACCATACCCACCCTCAGCATGTCACCCCCATCTTATCATACCTACTGTCAGCATTGTTTAAAAGCCGAGCGGTAAAAAGCCGGACGGCTTTTTAAATGATCAACCCCCTCCACCTCGGCACTCAGCCTGCCCCCTACACATCCTCACACAGCTTTCCCCCTCTACCCCGGCACACAGTCTGCTTTGTTGAGTCCAGCAGAATAGTACTCGCATTTCTCATTGACTTGCATTGTACTCGCTGATTGTAATGAATAGGCAAGTATTAGAACCTACTCGTTATGATTCCAGTGAGTCTGAATATTTCACTACTTGCTCATCTCTATCCAGCACAACAACATATGTGAACATATCTTCCAAACAAAACCCAAAGGAGTCAGGCCAAATCATTTGCAATTCATTATTTATTTTAAAAGAGACACTATGTAAAACTGACAATATACAGTGGTACACAGAAGGAGGACCGCTTGACAAAGTTCAACCACAATAGTATTCACAATGGTATTCAAGTTAGTATTCAATCCTCAAGTATAGCTTTATCCATCAAACAGTAGTGCCCCATTGGGTGCACACTATACCAATAGAGGATGACACATTACATACAAGCAAGCCAAGGGTCCCATTTACCTTCCTGTGACCGCCCCCTGACGCGTTTCGCACCAGCTTCTTCTGAGGAGGGTGGTCATATGGAGGAAAGACCGCTTATTTATAGTATGTGCAATTGGACAATCCCTCCCACGGACCTCCGGTCCGAAACCGGAAGTCGCATGGACCAGGACGTCACATCCTGTTTACTCGCGTTGCCTAGCACCTCGCAGCGTCATATCTCGGCACCCTGGCCAATGATATATCAGTGCCGCGTCATTCCGGCTACCACACCCCCTGTGACGCCGCCGCACGGACCGCCCCCAGACGACACCCAGCGCCGTCACGCAATCTCCTCCTCTCCATTACAGAGAGCCCGGAGATCACATGGGAGGATCAGAGCACGCCCTGAGGCAGCCCGGTCGGAGGCACACAGAAGGAAATGGCCGCGGTATCCATAGTAACATATAACAATTACATACATATTAATCCATGGCAAAAATAAGACAATACAATAAGGGGAGACCAATGAACAACATATTAGTTATATACCGGAGTGTATACAGCAATTCTTTTAACGACAGCACAATTACATGACAACATAATCCAATTACACAGACATAGTTTATAATACAGTGACATATAAATTAATCATTTTGTAAGATATCAAAACATTTGAAAAGTGCAAGTGCCAAGTGCATATAATGATCAAACATAGTTAGATCTATAAATGTGCTATTTAATTCATAAACACCATACTCTCATCCATTCACACATACATCCACCGGCCGGTGACTATCACTCCCCATACTCACAATAAATATTATATTTTATTAAAATACATAGATGCGCAAATTTAGAGTACCGTATATACTCGCGTATAAGCCGAGTTTTTCAGCCCAAAAATTGGGCTGAAAAGTACCCCCCTCGGCTTATACGCGAGTCAGTGCTGTATACCGATGTATACATCGGTACATACCGATGTATACATCGGTATACAGCAGCCCCCGCATCCCCAGTAATGCAGGGCCCCCCCAGGGTCTCTCCGGTCACCTGTAAAGCAAGCTATACTTATCAGTGTCCCGCTCGCACCCGCCGCTGCCGACATCCACGATCCTCCATCTTCATGCGACTCCTCTTCCTGTTTCTGTGTGCGCGTCGCCGGCAATGACGTCATTCCCGGCGACGCGCACAGGAAACAGGAAGAGGAGTCGCATGAAGATGGAGGATCGTGGATGTCGGCAGCGGCGGGTGCGAGCGGGACACTGATAAGTATAGCTTGCTTTACAGGTGACCGGAGAGACGCTGGGGGGGGCCTGCATTACTGGGGCTGCCTGTATACTACCGCTGGGGCTGCTATATACCTCTGGGGCACTGTATACTACCACTGGGGCTGCTATATACCTCTGGGGCCCTGTATACTACCACTGGGGCTGCTATATACCTCTGGGGCACTGTATACTACCACTGGGGCTGCTATATACCTCTGGGGCCCTGTATACTACCACTGGGGCTGCTATATACCTCTGGGGCACTGTATACTACCACTGGGGCTGCTATATACCTCTGGGGCCCTGTATACTACCACTGGGGCTGCTATATACCTCTGGGGCACTGTATACTACCACTGGGGCTGCTATATACCTCTGGGGCCCTGTATACTACCACTGGGGCTGTATATACTACCACTGGGGCTGTATATACTACCACTGGGGCTGCGTGTATACTACCACTGGGGCTGCTGTATCTACCTCTGGGACTGGTGTATACCACACTGCTGGGGGCTGTATACTTGTGCTAGGGTCCACCCTCGGCTTATACACGAGTCAATAGATTTTCCCAGGTTTTGGGGGCAAAAGTAGGGGGGTCGGCTTATACACGGGTCGGCTTATACACGAGTATATACGGTAATTGGTATATCACTGCTGCATTCTCGGAAAAGCTGCATACATTCTTCATTAGGTTCCCCTAAAACAGGAAAATTTAAAAAAAATATATATTTTAAAAATTAATAAAAAACACACACCAACATCAGTATAAAATAATTATTTATTAAAATCAATCCTACTACCTACAAGAATGGGGCAAAACTGAGGATATCATTTAAGCCATGTGGGCGAACACATCCCACCTTCATTATCCATCTGGCTTCTAATTGTGCGAGGCTCTTCTTTAAATCTCCCCCTCGGATATTTTGGTGTATTTTATCGATACCAAAAGCCTTTAATAAGTTCGCATTACAGCCATGAGCGATTTTAAAGTGCCGTGCTATAGGTTTTAGCAGAGATAAGTCTTCTACCGTTTCTGCTTTGATAATGTCAAGGACATGCTCTCTAATTCTTACTTTAATCTGTCTTGATGTTAACCCTACATAAATCAAATTGCAAGGACATGTGGCCAGATAAACTACACCCACCGAGTTACAAGTGATGTTTTGAGTGATCGTAAATCTCTTATGGCCATCGCTAGAATGGAAATCATTGGCTCTCTTCAAATTGGGGCAAGTCACACACTTCCCGCATGGGAAAAAACCCCATTTCGGACCTCCCATACCAAAAATACTTTCTTTTCGTGGTCCCTCATATAGGCTGTGGGTCAAAATATCCCTCAAATTCGGGGATCGCCTATATGTGATAGCAGGGTATTTCTGTATGCTCTTGCTCAAGCCCTGATCTGACGTCAATATTGACCAATACTTCTTCAGGACATTTTCCACTTTTTGTTTCTGACCATTAAAGTTAACTATTAGTCGTACCTTGTTCTCAGATTCTTTCTTAGTTTTAGACTGGAGAAGATCCTTTCTATCCGTTTGGCTGGCTCTCTGGTAACCTTTTCTGATACTTTTCTTCGAGTATCCCCTGTCCAGAAATCTTGTGGATAATTCTGATGCCTGTATATGAAATAAGTCATCAGAAGAACAGATTCTCCGTGCCCGAAGAAACTGTCCCACTGGTATACTCTGAATTAAATGAGAGGGATGGGCAGTTTTACATAGTGTCTCTTTTAAAATAAATAATGAATTGCAAATGATTTGGCCTGACTCCTTTGGGTTTTGTTTGGAAGATATATTATATTAGGAGGGCCTTGTTACCTCTATCAGGTGGTCTGAATATAACATATGTGAACACTAGTGATGAGCGAACTTTGCTTGAACATATTCGCCAATTTCAAATCCGGCAAGAACCTGGCCAATTCGATTCGGCACCTTAAATTCAAACGTTTTGCTGAAAAGTCGGGAGATGCAATGAATGTTTAGTAATGCTTCAGATGTATGTAGCTTAACATAGGACAAAAGCATTTGTGCAAATGCACCAATGCATCTGTTTTACATCATCCTACACACACAGATCAACAGATCATCTTACCAGGTCACACTGCTTGATTGCTCTGATCCATATTCCCGCATTCCCTCTCACTTCCACATCCATGTTGGAAGTGAGTGATGTGCACTGTCAGCTGATCTGATTACCATAGCAATCGCATCATGTGATTAGATAGTGTCAGCTGATCTGGTCACCTGACTTGATTAGTATCGTGACCAGATGGGCTGCCGCACATGTCACTCACTACCAGGTGTGCAGTGACTCGCTGAGGTCACCGTTCAGGTAACCTTTGTGGCCACTGATCTTAGCGGGTACCATGATTACCTGAGGTGTCCTTTGGTGACCTGAGTTACCACTAAAGGTACCTTTACACGCCGCTACAACATGGTGGAAACAACCGGGTGCTTCACGTGCACGAGCACGCAGCGACGGTTACAAACGGTACCCGCATCGCCTTTACACGCCGCTATAAGGTGCACTACAGAAGGTTGAATCTATCTCTGGATGCACCGCCGGGTGCCTAAAGTTACCTTCTGTAGTGCACCTTACCTCATTTACACGCCACTACAACAAGGTAATATGGGAAGACCTGGAGCAGCAGGGACAACACATAGGCGTGCCAGAATTGTGGATTACGAGAATTTCGTACGCTGATAGGACAAAGCAATAGCATCATGATTGGCCAGCCAGCGCAGGAGGCTGACTAATACATGACGCTCGAGCAATTGTGTAGTGTGACTGGTCAGCTCCTTAAATATGCCGCCCTATACAGCGACTACCAATCGCAACGCAGGAGCTTCCACCAATGATCGCTGAAGAGGTGCGGTTTCCCGGAGGCTGTGTCACGCCCCGGGGAGTTATCTAGGTGACGAATAAACCTTACCCTACCGTGTTTACACGCCGTTACCACCGGGTTGAAATCAACCTGTTTTAGAGCTCGGCTCTGAAACAGGTGCCGCAAGTGACGGTGGAAACAACCGCCTTTACACGCCACTACCTCGGGTTGATTTGGCGGTGCAAGATACATTTGTCTCATCAACCCAGTTGTTTCCACCATGTTGTAGCGGCGTGTAAAGGTACCTTTATGGATGGAGCTTGCAGCTCAATCATTTATTGACTGGAGGCTGTGGTAACAGAAGGCTGTATTCTTCGCCACAGCCTCCAATGAAAAATATGTCACAGAGGATCGAGGAGGGTATGAGGGAATAATAAAGATGGAGTTCCTAAATGTCTTTTTGTTTTTATTTCTAATAATATGTTTTCTCTCTTTGTTTTGTGTCTTCTTTACAATTTACTTGAATTTCTTAATGGTCTAATATTGGCCTGACATTAAGAATTTTGCGCTTAATGCCAGCTGACAATACAAAGCTGGTATTAACCCCTATTACCTTATTTGCCACCACTACATGGCAACTGGAAGAGATAGGTAAAGTGTCAGGAATTGGAGCTTCTTATGAATGCACCAATTTATGGGGCAGCTGCTTTTCTATAGCGTGGGGGGGGGCAATAAAGAAGGCCCCTACCTCGCTGACAATACCAGCCCTTAGCTGCCCAGTTTTACTTTGAATGGCAATTAAAAATAGGGTGAAGCCAACTCTTTTTTTTTTTTTGCCAGCCAAGGTAAAATTAGGCAGCTGTGTTTGGCAGCTCACAGCCGTCTGCTTTATCTATGCTATACTAAAAAATGCATTATTTATTTATTTATTTAACACACTATTATGGCAGGTTGGTTGCACCCTCAGCTGCCTAATATTATCCTGGCTGGCTATAAGATAGCAACCCGCAGCCACCCCTGAAATTGGCGTATTCATAAGATGCTAGAATTCCTGGCTCTTTACCCGGCTCTTCCAATTGCTATGAAGCAGTGTCAAACTAGGTAATAAGGGGTTAATACCAGCTTTGTACTGCCAGCTGGCATTAAGGCCGAAATTGTTTATGTGAGACCAAAATTGGACCCAGCCATTAAGAATTTCAAGTCAATAGTAAACAAGACACGACACAGAGGGAAAGCATTATATCATAAATAAAAACACAAGGCATTTATGGACTCAATCTTTATTACTCCTCTATACCTCTCCTTGATCCTCTGTTACGTCTTCTTCATTGGAGGCTAAGGTGAAGAATATAGCATTCTGTCACCACAGCCTCCAGTCACTGAACGAATGAGCGGTGTGTAAGCGGTGACTCACTGAGGTAACCTGAGGTTACTGTGCAGGTAACCATGATACCCGCTATGATTAGCGGCCACCATGGTTACCTGAACAGTCACCACACACCTGGAGCAGAGCTAGCATGAGTTATGTGTGCAGCAGCTCATCTGGTCACCATAGTGATCAGGTCAATTGACCAAATCAGCTGACACTATCTGGTCACGTGACGCAATTGCTGTGGTGATCTGATCACCTGACCGTGTACCTCACTCACCACTACCATGGATGTGGAAGTGAGAGGGAGTTCTGGAATATAGACTGGAGCAATCAAGCAGAGGAGACATGGTAAATTGATCTGTGTGTGTGTTTGTCTGTGTTTGGCAGTTTTCGGATGTTTTCAATGTATTGAAAGTTGCCTGCCATTGATTTTAATCTTGTTTGGTGAACGTCCGGTAAACAAGTCGGAAAACACCCCGCATTTGGTGAACAAATCCGAATGCAAACATTCAGGTGTTCGCTCATTTCTAGTAAACACTCCTGTAACTAACTCTCCACTCTCACATCACCATCCCTCTGAAAGAAAAGGCTTTAGTGGACCCGATAAGTGCTAAAAGGAACAACTTCCTTCCTAACGATATATGGCAATCAGACATTTAAACAAACATGCACAAACATCCTATATTTTTACTTTACCATAGTTAATGTTTTAAGAAACAATTGTCATTTAAGTACCAGCAGTGGACATGATATAACGAATGTAAAATGACAAAACCTGCAGAAGTGTTTATCAAGACTTATTTTGTTATATTTTAACTATCACTTTTTATTCATTTTTCAGGTTGACAAAGGCATTCAACAGCTCACCTGCTAATTCAGAAATCGCCAGACTTCTACAAATGAAAAAGCAATGTTGTTACTACCAGCTATGAATGATTTATTATAGTAAGAGCTTAAGAACGTCAATGCAAATGGTGAAAACCACTAAATGTAGAGGAGTAAGCAAAATCTTAAGTTTTACAAATCGACTTGACCTTTGAGACGAAAGAACAAGAATAAATAAATTGACAACCATACATCTGTGGATACTATTGGACAAAGAAATTGCTTGCTTTCCAGTGGGGTCCAGCAGTGCATAGCCAATTATTGCATTGCTGGACCCCATATATACAATAATTATTGACTAATATGTACTGTGAAATATAATTTCTCAGTGAACTTAAAAGAAATGTAATTTGGAATACTTTCAGGACCAACAGTTTGAAGGCAATGTGTTCTGTAATGGATGACAGCTCTAAGGATTCAATTGACACATGCTGGAAGACAATCCTTTACAATGTACTCATTGGAGTTGTGCTGATTTTACTTATAATCATTACCATATGTGGGAACGTGGTAGTCTGCCTAGCCGTAGGTTTGGACAGACGACTCCGAAGCCTGACAAATTGTTTTATTGTCTCTTTGGCTATCACAGACCTTCTGTTGGGTATTCTGGTGCTACCTTTTTCAGCCTTGAACTTATTACATGAAGAATGGCCATTTGGATCTGCATTCTGCAATATTTATACAAGTCTGGATGTTATGCTCTGTACAGCTTCTATTTTAAATCTTTTCATGATCAGTTTGGACCGCTATTATGGTGTTACAGCCCCTCTGCGTTACTCCATGCTGGTGACTCCTTGCCGTGTAGCCGTAGCTATGGGAGTGATATGGGTGGTATCTCTGATGGTCTCTTTCATTCCAATTCACCTTGGTTGGAATACAAAGGATAAATCTATTCAAAACCTTAGAGGAGATGGAAACACAGAATGTAAGTTGGAGTTGAACAAGGAATATGTTTTAGTAGACGGCTTACTAACTTTTTATCTCCCTTTGGTGATAATGTGTCTTATGTATTACAAAATCTTCAAGATTGCTAGAGAACAAGCCAAGAGAATAAATCATGCCAATTGCTGCAATACTCTTAGTCCAACACTACCTACTGTTCGAGAACATAAAGCTACTGTTACTTTGGCAGCTGTGATGGGGGCCTTCATCATCTGTTGGTTCCCATATTTCACTGTATTTACTTATGAAGGAGTGAATGACATAGAAGTTGATAAGACAGCCTTCTTAATAGTTCTATGGTTAGGCTATGCCAACTCTGCCCTCAACCCAATATTGTATGCTGCTCTTAATAGAGACTTCCGTACAGCCTATCAACGCCTCCTTCATTGTAGACGTGTGGGCCCACTTAGTAATGAAACTCCACTTACCTTGATTCATATTCGACGTCCAGGAGAACGAAGTCTTCACGATATGCAAAGCATTCATGATGATAAGCCACATAACGTACAAGAAAGTAATGGAAAAGAATGTAGTCCTTTCAACAAAAAAGTGACGGAAAGGTAAATTGTTCAATTTAATTACTGATTTATGGATTGAAGTAATCATGCAAAATTATGGTTAACCCAAATCTTCATTCATATTAATAATAATAACTGTTAACATAAATAGAAAAAAGTACTCCCATTTTCTACAATAATGGCATATCTAAAGTATGAACAGTCATTCTATGATTGGTCAGAGTCCAACCTCTAGTATACCCACCAATGCTTTAGTGCTGCATTAATTATGATAGGGTCTGTCAGGTTCAGTCATGATTTACAATGTGCTTTCCATTAGGTATGACTCTAAAACATTGAGTTCAATGTGAACAGAGGTTAAGACCTCATTCACATATTTAAGTTTAAACATGCGCGTGAAAAAATGCTGCTAGTGTCCACAATGTTTTGGATCTGCTTCTCACCAGTGTATGGTAAGTGTGTCCATTTTTAACATTCATGATTTTCAATGATGGATACAATGATATGAAAAAGTGTTTGCCACCTTCCTAATTTCTAATTATTTTGCATGTTTGTCACACTTAAAAGTTTCAGCTCAAACAAATTTAAATATTAGACAAACATCCAGAAAAGGCAGTTTATAAATTAAAGTCTTTATTTCTTTGTTATTAACTGAAAAAGAAATCTAAGCCTACATGGCCCTGTGTGTAAAAGTGATTACCCCTTAAACCTAATAACTGATTGGGCCACCCTTAGCGTCAAAACTCTAATCAAGTATTTGCAATAACTGCAATGAGTCTTTTGTGTAAGACCCCTTTAATCTGCTGCCTTGGGCAGGGTGAATTGTAGTTCTCACATTGATATGGTGCAGTGACTCCACCTGGATCTTGCTAGCTTTAGGGGAATGCAGAGGGGTCTTTTGCCAGGGGTCGACTCGGGGATAACCCTGTCCACGCTCCATTCACACAATAGGTGAGGTTGAACCAGTTAACAGGTTTATTTACAGGAGGATAAAAGGCCAATTGAAGGTAATACCAAGGAACAGCAAACAAATAATCCAATATAATATTGTATAAAGGTACAATATGTGCATTGAAAGAAACCCTGAATGTTGCGGGTGATGCTTCCACTTTAACTCACAGCAAGCACACTACTTATCTAATCACCATAAACCTACAAATGACTGCAGCTATAAAAATGATAGTCCCAGGATGGGGCCCACTTGCCATGAATGTTGTCATGCTTGCTGGAACTGTTGGTGCACATAATATGATGAAATATCAACTCCTAGTCACTGAAATCACAAGTCACTGTAGTCCTGCCTTGTATTTGGCTTCTGTATGCTTCTCAAACAGTAGAACTACAAGTCCCAGCAGCAACTACCCAATCCTTTTGCAGATCTGTAAAGCTTCAGTATGCTTCCCAAACAGTAGAATTACAAGTCCCCACAGAACAGTTAGTACTCACAGCTTTTGCAGCAGGTCTGTGTTCATCCACCATTCCAGATGGCGGCCTCAGGATTCAATTGGGAGGGAAGACTGGGAAGTTCAGGCAGTCCTTCTTTTAAGTTGGAGGCCAGGTGGGAGTGCGCAGCTCTTGGTAACCTGGCTTTATTGTGCTTGGGACGCAGAACTAGGATTCATAGTTTTGTCAGACACAGCTCCAGATGTCTTAGCATGTGTCATCCATGGAGTCTCACTTCCACATTGCCATTATGGATGTCCCCACCCCTCTCTCCTAGCATAGTTCACTCCTAACCGCTCTCCCTCAAGATAGTCCAGTCAATATATTCTGTCCTTTGCTCTGGCTGCTTCTTCCCTCCCAGTTTTGTGAGGAGCTAAGCCTCTTGGTAATTGTAATTTCAGGCATGCTGTAGATAGCTTCCATAGCAGGTGCTACATTTATATACCATTTTCCAAATTGTTATGCAAATTGGTTTTAAGTGTCATTGGGTTTTTATTTTTTTGTCAATGAAACCCATTGATGGTCTTGTGTCTCAGGGTTCTTTGGATCACTGAAATCAATCTCAGATACCTGTGAAAATTAGTTTGGCAGGTGAGCCCAATAAAAGGAAAACCTGGTGTTCCACAATATTACGCAGGCCACAGTTCTCAAATAACATGGGAAAGAAAAAGGATCTCTCTGCTGCCGATAAGCAACAAATAGTGCAATGCCTTGGATAAGTGATGAAAACATTAGATATTGCATGATTACTTAAGCGTAATCATCGTACTGTGAAGAGATTTGTGGCTGATTCTGAGCACAGATGTGTTCGTGCAGATAAAGGCAGAATGAGGAAGGTTTCTGCCAGGCAAGTTTATCGGGTTAAGAGAGCAGCTGCTAAAAAGGCCTTACAAACCAGAAAACATATATTTGAAGCTGCTTGTGCCTCTGGAGTCCCTTGAACCTCAAGGTGTATGATCCTTCAAAGGCTTGCTGTGGTGCATAAACCTACTATTCGGCCACCGCTAAACAGTACTCTCAAGCATAAATGGTTACAGTGGGCTCAGACATACGTGAAGACTAATTTTCAAACAGTCTTTCTTACTGATGAGTGCCAAGCAACCCTGGATGGTCCAGATGGCTGGAGTAGTGGATGGTTGGTGGATGGCCACCGCTTCCCAACAAGGCTGCGACATCAGGAAGGAGATGGAGGAGCCATGTTTTGGGCTGGAATCATTGGGAAACAGCTGGTAGGCCCCTTTAAGGTTCCTGAAGGTGTGAGAATGACTTCTGCAAAGTATATAGAGTTTCTGACTGAGAACATTCTTCCATGGTACAAAAAGCAGAAACATCCCTTCAGGAGCAAAATCATCTTCATGCATGACAATACACCATCTCGTGCTGCAAAGAATACCTCTGTGTCATTGGCTGCTATGGGCATAAAAGGAGATAAACTCATGATGTGGCCACCATCTTCCCCTGACCTCAACCGTATAGAGAACCTTAGGAGGATTTTCCTTAGGAGGATTTTCTGGCAAAACAGTGACAAGTAGTGATGAGCGAGTACTAAAATGCTCGGGTGCTCGAAGCTCGGGCCGAGCATCCCAAGATACTCGTGTACTCGGCCCGAGCACCGAGCCCAATGTTATCCTATGGGAGACCCGAGTATTTTTCTGACATGACCCCCGGCAGCATGGAAAAACCCTAAAAATGTCACAAAAGTATCAGAACAGTGCTGAAAAGATATGGGAACAGCAAGGGGAAGACCCCTTGAAGCATTTCAGACCCCAAGGTCACTAATGTCAACAATGTTGTCAGACTATTACGCCACTTTTATGGAGTGTCAAGAAAACGCTACAAAATGAAACCAAGATGGATTTTCCTGGAGAAAATAATAAGGGCTCATACCCACTTGTGAGACAGAGTTGGTGTATGTTAGTTTTTTAGATTATATGAAAGATTTTTTTTTTTTAAATTGTGTGTCACTCCCATGCCGCTGGGAAGAGACGTAAATGAAGGCCTCTTTAAATAATGTGCCCATTTTAAGCAAGTGTGTCTTTTTTAGCATTGTCCTAGGCAGGGAAGACAGAAATTGGGAGACACCAACATGCCCCTGGATAGAGGCGTGCATGAGGGCCTTTTAAAAAAATGTGCCCATTGTAAGCAAGTGTGTCTTTTTTAGTATTGCCCTAGGCAGGGAAGCCAAAGGTTTGGAGGCACCAAGAAGCCCCTGCATAGAGGCGTGCATGAGGGCCTTTTAAAAAAATATGCCCATTGTAAGCAAGTGGGTCTTTTTAAGTATTTCCCTAGGCAGGGAAGCTAAAAATTGGGAGGCACCAAGAAGCCCCTGCATAGAGGCGTGCATGAGGGCATTTTCAAAAAATGTGCCCATTGTAAGCAATGGGGTCTTTTTTAGTATTGCCCTAGGCAGGGAAGCCAAAGGTTTGGAGGTACCAATATGCCACTGCATAGAGGCGTGCATGAGGGCCTTTTTAAAAAATGTGGCAACTGTAAGCAAGTGTATCTTTTTTAGTATTGCCCTAGGCAGGAAGCCAAATATTGTGAGGCCCTTCAATGCCCCTGGAAAGAAACATGGAGGAGAGCCTCTAAATATTGTTCCCATTACAAAGGAGTGGGTCTACTGTACTTGTAATGCCCATTCTGTAAGCATGGACCTAAACATTTACCCCTGGGGGGTATACATGAAACTACTGCCTAACATTGAACGGTGAAAGTCATCATCATCATAAATATGATGTAAAAAAAATTATGTTTTCGTGGCATCATGAACCACAGTCGCACTGATCATATGATGGTGGTGGATGAGGAGAAGGAGGAGCAGAACAGCAAGTAACCAAAGTCATGAAGTGTGTACCCATGTGTGGAGGTGCGGAGGTGCATGGCAATTTACCGACACAAAATTTAAATTACGCTATCATTTGGTGGTGGTGTGGTGAAGTCGGGCTCAATCCAACCCTTGTTCATCTTGATCAGAGTCAGCCTGTCCGCCTTCATTTAACCTTTTTTGAGGCAGGAGGGGGTTGTAGCTCCAATTTGTATACGCCAAAACACTCAGTATACCCATCTCAGCGTTTGTGACTGACCGGTATGCCTGCTGTAATGTAATCTCTAATCTGTCATCTCAGTGTCCAGCTAGAAACCATCTTTTGGAACACCTTCATTTAGCTGTATTCAGGCAGCACACCATTGAAAATGCGCAAGGCCGGTGGTAAGGGCCAAGGTACTGGACGTGATGGTGGTGCATGCAGAGGCTGAGGCCATGTGCAAGCTCGAATTGCGCCACGACAAACGACAACATTATCTCGCTCGACCTTTCTTGTCTCAATTTGTAGGGACTGCAGCAGTACACCACTATTAAACCAAGACCAGTGTAAACAGGTTGTTAGTTGGATAGCGGATAATGCATCCAGTCAGTTTTGCACCACCAGAAGCAGCCTGTCTTCCACACGGTCAAGTGTGAGTAGCCGTGAGACTGGACCGCACATTCCACACCCTGATCATCCTTCCTCCCATCATGCCGAGTGCCCGGACCCGAACATAACTGATCCCATACTTGGACACTCTGAAGAGCTGTTCACTTATCCATTCATAGATTCTGGCCTCTCGCCAGCTCCAGTTGAAGTGGGTCATGAGAAGATCGTATGTACCGATGCCCAAATATTTGAGCAGCCACGGTCTCACGAAGGCAATGGTGGGAACGTGTCTCAACAAGAGGTGGACGATGATGAGACACAATTGCCAGAAAGTCAGAAGGAGGACCAGGGTGCAGAAGTGGAAGACTACATGGTGGATGATCCAGTGACTGACCCAACCTGGCAGGAGGACATGCAGAGCGAGGACAGCAGTGCACAGGGGGAGTTAGGCATAGCATCACAACAGGCCGGAAGAAGCAGGGTGGTGTCCGCAGGCAGAAGGCAGGCAACCATTCCCTGGAACAACAACATAAGTGATGTTGCCAGTACAACTGCTAGGTCTTCCCGAGTCTGGCTGTTTTTTAAGATGTCTGCAGATAATTGTCCCTAGCCGACACTATTTTTCCTGGTGTGCCGTCCCCGCATTACATAAGCACGTGTCACAAAACATCATACGTGCCCTTAACAACGCAGTTTCAGGCAAAGTCCACCTAACCACGGAAACGTGGACAAGTGCTTGAAGGCAGGGCCGATACATCTCTCTGACGGCACACTGGGTTAGTATTCTGGAAGCCGGGACCCAGTCTGAGCTTGCGACAGAGCACGTCCTCCCGACACCAAGGATTGCAGGCCCTAACTCAGTCAGGGTTTCACCCACAGTGTACAGCTCCGGAACTTCATGATCCTCACCCTCCTCCTCCTCTTCCTTCACTTCACCCTCTACACCAGTCCAAAGCTGGAAGCACTGCAGCACTGCCTTGGTTAAGCAGCAACAGGCTGTGCTGAAGCTAATATGAGTAGGTGACAAACCCCACAATCCTGAAGAGTTGTGGAAAGCACTGAAACAGCAGGCAGATCACTGGCTCACACCCTGAACCTACAGCTAGGCATGGTCGTGTGTGACAATGCCCGGAACCTGGTGGCGGCTCTGAGGCGAGCTGACACATGTTCCATGTGTAGCCCATTTTATTATTATTATTTATTTCTATAGCGCCATTAGGTTCCATGGCGCTTTTCATGAGGATAAGGGAGACAAGAACAAGTACACTAAATCTAGGCGATCAGGACGTACAGGTACAGGAGGGGCAGGGACCCTGTCCACGAGGGCTCACAGTCTACGAGGGGCAAGTTGGGATACAGTAGATTGGGGGAATGTCAGGTATGGGGCGGTCACCTGGGTCTCATGGCTGGTTGTAGGCATGACGGAATAGGTGAGTCTTCAGGTGACACATGAATCTTCTCA
The DNA here is from genome assembly GCA_033576535.1 of Allobates femoralis. Classification (NCBI taxonomy): domain Eukaryota; kingdom Metazoa; phylum Chordata; class Amphibia; order Anura; family Aromobatidae; genus Allobates; species Allobates femoralis. The sequence continues at coordinate 498,204,586 of JARQOC010000004.1, forward strand.
GGGTAGGAGAGTGTCTGACGTGTTCGGGCAGGGAGTTCCAGAGTAAGGCAGATGCCCGGGAGAAGTTCTGGACTCGGTTGTGCAAAGAGGTGATGAGGGGGGAGCAGAGGAGGAGTTCTTGGGAGGAGCGGAGGTTGCGTGAGGGTAGGCATTGTGGGATTTTCGAGAGTAGGGAGGTGATGTCAGGGCCGGACAGGTAGATTTGGGTGTCGTCGGCGTAGAGGTGGTACTGGAGGCCGTGGGACTCAATGAGTTGCCCTAGGCCGAGAGTGTATATGGAGAAAAGTAGGGGTCCCAGGACCGAACTTTGGGGGACTCTGACAGAAAGGGGGTAGGGTGAGGAGGAGGTGTGGGAGACGCTGAAGGTCCGGTCCGCTAGGTATGAGGTGATCCAAGAGAGGGCAAGGTGGGTGATGCCGAGGGATTCCAGGATCTGGAGAAGAAGGGAGTGGTCAACCATGTGGTCAAACTCGTGGTTCAGCGGTTTCTTAAATACTACCCGGAGCTGTCTGATCTGCTCGTAAAAATACGCCACCTGTGTGCCCATTTTAGAAAGTCACCTTCTACTTCAGCCACGCTTGCCAGCTTTCAGCAGCGTTTGCAGATTCCGTATCACAGACAGGACTGTGATGTCCCCACGCATTGGTTCCACACTGCACATGTTGGTCAGGATTTGTGAGCAGAAGAGCGCAGTTGTTGAGTACCAGCATCAACTAGGCCATCGGTATATGGTTCAAACTCCACACATAAGACCTCAGGAGTGGACATGGATGTCCGACATATGTACCGTCCGCCAAAACTTTGAGGACTTCACCAAGATGGTGAGGGGCAATGATGCCATAATTAGCGTCACCATCCTGCTTCTCTGTCTTCTAAAATGCTGTCTGCTCAAAATAAAAAACGATGCATTGCAGGCGGAGCACGATGAGTTGGAGCAATAAACCATACGGGTGATAACACACAGCCCAGCCTCATCTCATCCCAACGTGCATTGGAGGACTATTACGAGGAGGATAAAAAAATGGAGCTACTTTCATGCGGAATTGACGGTAATACATGCACAACCATCTTACCGTCGGATGGCCAGAGGACAGGGGAGAGGAGGAGGATGATGAAGACAGCATGGTCAATCATCCTGTTGTTGAGGACCTGAAGTCTTGCCTGTTAACAGTCTGGCGCACATGGCTGACTTTATGTGATGCTGCCTGTCTTGTGACCCTCGCGTTATCAACATCTTGGCGGACACTCATTACTGGTTGTTGACACTTTTAGATCAACGCTACAAGGAGAACTTTATTTCTCTTATACGGTGGCTCAAGTGGTTAGCACTGCAGCCTTTGCAGCTCTTTGGCTTGAGGTCCTGGGTTCAATTCCCACCAAGGACACAAAGGACAACATCTGCAAGGAGTTTGTATGTTCTCCCCGTGTTTGCTTGGGTTTCCTCCGGTATTCCAGTTTCCTCCCACATTGTAAAGACATACTGATAGGATGTTTAGATCGTGAACTCCAAGAGAGACAGCATTACTCATGTATGCAAAGTGCTATCGAATTAATAGTGCTATATAAATAAATAAATAATAATAATAATAATAATTCCCGAGGCGGAGAGGTCTACAAAAATGCTGCAGTACCAGAAGGCCCTAGTTGCAGAATTAGTCAAAAAATTCACTTCTGAAAACGCTTGCGACAGAGGTCGCGGTTCAGTGGACAACCAAGGTGTCCGGCCAAGAGAGGCACAAATCAAATCCAGCAGAGGTAGGGGAAAACTCTCAAAGATCTGGGAGAGTTTTCTTAGCCCCTCCCATAGCACAGGCCCTCAGGTGCAGGGTATTTTCACAAGGACTACAAAGTTTGTAAAGATGCTGAAGGAGAACCTTGCCGATCGTACGAAAGTGCTCCTAGATTCCTCTGTGCCTTCTAATTATTGGGTATCCAAACTGGACACGTGGCAGGAATTGTATCTTTACACCTTGGAAGTCCTGCCCTGCCGTTAGCATTTTGTCAGAGCGTGTTTTTATTGCTGCAGGTGGAATCATTACAGATAAACGCACCCGCCTGTCAACTGAAAATGCTGACCAGTTGTTTTTGACCTGGATACTGAGATTGAAGATTAAATGACAGCAACTATACTGGTCAGACACAAACGCTGACACAAGTATACTGAGTGTTTTTGTCAATACAATTTGTAGCTACAACCCCCTACTGCCACACAAAAATGGTAAATGAATGCAGACAAGAGTTGATTTGTAGTTGGACAGTGAGATTACAGATTAGAGCGTTTTAATCCCGGCAGTTTGAGCGGTCAGACACAAACGCTGACGTGTATACCGTGTTTTGGCGTACACTACTTGGAGCTACAAGCCACTGCTGCCGCACACAAATGTTAAATGAATGCAGACAGGAGTAGGTTTTTAGCACGACCCTAAGTTTTGAAATTAAGGCCCTGCAGTTGTACTAGTCAGACACAAACGCTGACTACAATAGCGTGTCTTTTGGCGTATCCTAATTTACGCTGCAACAGACAGTAGCAGCACTTAGATGCAAAATTAGTGCAGACAAGAGTAGGTTTTTAGCACAAGGCTTTTGGTGTACGCTAATTTACGCTGCAACCTAGAGGAGCAGTACTTAGATGCAAAATTAGTGCAGACAAGAGTAGGTTTTTAGCACGACCCTAAGTTTTAAAATTGAGGCCCTGCAGGTGGACTAGTCAGACATAAACGCTGACTACAATAGCGTGTCTTTTGGCGTATCCTAATTTACGCTGCAACAGACAGTAGCAGCACTTAGATGCAAAATTAGTGCAGACAAGGGTAGGTTTTTAGCACAAGGCTTTTGGTGTACCCTAATTAACGCTGCAACCTAGAGGAGCAGCACTTAGATGCAAATTTAGTGAAGACAAGAGTAGGGTTTTAGCACAAGGCTTTTGGTGTACCCTAATTTACACTGCAACCTAGTGGAGCAGCACTTAGATGCAAATTTAGTGCAGACAAGAGTAGGTTTTTAGCACAAGGCTTTTGGTGTACCCTAATTTACGCTGCAACCTAGAGGAGTAGCACTTAGATGCAAAATTAGTGCAGACAAAAGTAGGTTTTTAGCATAAGGCTTTTGGCGAATCCTAATTTACGCTGCAACAGACAGCAGCAGCACTTAGATGCAAAATTAGTGCAGACAAGAATAGGTTTTAAGCACGACCCTAAGTTTTGAAATTAAGGCCCTGCAGGTGGACTAGTCAGACACAAACGCTGACTACAATAGCATGTCTTTTGGTGTATCCTAATTTACGCTGCAACAGACAGTAGCAGCACTTAGATGCAAAATTAGTGCAGACAAGAGTAGGTTTTTAGCACAAGGCTTTTGGTGTACCCTAATTTACACTGCAACCTAGAGGAGCAGCACTTAGATGCAAATTTAGTGCAGACAAGAGTAGGTTTTTAGCACAAGGCTTTTGGTGTACCCTAATTAACGCTGCAACCAGTGGTGTAACTAGAGTCTGGTGGGCCCCGGTGCGGACTGGGACCAAAAAGCAGCCCTGGAAAACAAGCCCCACCAGCCCACACACTATATCACCCATCAGCCTTAATACGTAAATTTTGCTTTTACCCTGTTGTGGCCCTCACCACTTTCTTAAAGAAGTTATTTGAAGAGCCACATGTGAATGGTGCAGCAGAGGGAATAATCAACCACAGCTCCATTTACATGGTGCTCTTCAAAGCTCCGTTTCTCAGGATTGTGGGGTCCCAGTGGTCAGACACACAGACACACAGCCAGCCACACACAAAAACAGCCAGCCACACACAAACAGCCAGCCACAGCCAGCCACACACAGAGCCACAGTCAGCCAGCCATGCAGACACAGCCAGCCACACACACAAAAAGCCAGCCACACACACAAAGCCAGCCACACACACATAAACGCACAGCCAGCCACAGCCAGACAGCCACACACAGCTAGCCACATAGACAGCCATCAGCCACACAGACAGCCACACACAGACACAGGCAGCCAAACACATACACAGCCACACACATACACAGCCACACACAAACAGCCAGCCACAGACAGCCACCAGCCAGCCACACAGACAGCCACACACAGACTGCCACACACAGACAGCCACACACAAACAGCCACATAGACAGCCACCAGCCACACACAAACAGCCACACACAGGTGCAGCCAGCCACAGCCAGCCACATAGACTGCCACAGCCAGCTACACATCCAACCAGCCACACACAGCCAGCCACACAGCCACACACACACAGCCATACAGTCAACCACACAGTCAGCCACACACAGCCAAGCAGCCCCAGCCACACACAGCTCCAGCCACACACAGACACAGTTAGCCACACACAGAAAGCCACACAGCCATGCAACATCAGCCACACACAGCCAGACACACAAAGCCATTCACAGCCATGCAGCTCCAGCCACAGCCAACTCAAGCCAGCCACGTGGCACCAGCCACACACAACCAAGCAGCAGTCACACACAGACACAGTCAGGCAAACAGCTCCAGACACACAGAAGACACAGTCAGCCACACAGCCCCAGCCACACACAGCCAGCCACACAGCCATTCAACATCAGCCACACACAGCCAGATACACACAGCCATCCACAGCCATGCAGCTCCAGCCACAGCCAACCCCAGCCAGCCACGTGGCATCAGCCATACACAGCCAGCAACAGACACACAGCCCCAGCTACACACAGACACATAGTCAGCCACACAGACACACAGTCAAGCACACACAGCCAGCCACATAGCCATGCAGCCGCAGCCATACACAGACAGCCACACACAGCCAGCCACAGCCACACACAGTCAGCCACACAGACAGTTTGCCACACACAGCCAGCCACGCAGCCTCAGCCACACAGTCTTTAAATATATCCCCGGCACACAATAAAAGAAGATAGATGATTATCCTTTTTGTGTTTTTTATTTTTGAAGGTGAAAAACAGGTTGTATCACACAACTTTTCGGCTCCAGTTGAGCCTTTCTCAAGTGAGTCTTCTGTATATATAGAAAGGGGGTTTGTGGTTCAGTTCCCACATGAGCAACTGCTCAGGCCAGTACCTGCCTGTTTGAGGTACTCAGCATATGACTCCGTCCTTTGTGTCAGTGCAGCAGCATGGTGGCTGGTCTGGGTGGATGGACAGGAGCCTCCTGACTTAAAGGTCCTATAAGAAATCAGCAATATTCTCCTATCTGTGTGCTATGTAAGACGTCTGCCAGGTTACTTGCCCAGAACTAATATGGCGCTGGGATCCTCGGCGCATGCGCAGTGTGAGTTGATGTAACCGCGCATGCGCGGGCACCGCTCCGTATACTTCCGGTTGGGTGACGTCACGTAGTCACGAAGTACGCTTCCGACCCCGGAACCCACGGAGCCTTGTGCCCTGCAGCGCAGGGACGCATTATCACGGCGCACATCATACATTAACGAGCAACAGGTGGTCACCAGGTATTTAGCCAGGCCTCACTCCCCCTCCATCATCCCCTGAAGAAGACTTGCTTGAAACACGTGTCGGGGTAGCCCCTGAACACGAGTCATAACCCCCTTGTATGGGTGAGTTTTAGGGCTCTGTGACAGGCTATAATGTGGTTTTTACTGTATTTAATCATATTTATTTGTACCATGTTATGCCAGATGGATGTCTATGTAAACTGCCTGTGAACTGTATCCTTGCAATGGGGGTCTGTGACCTGTTCACCCTGTCTGTAACTATCCTTGGTTTTTATACGTCCTCAGTATTTTTACTGATTCACTAATATTACAATAAATTTGTGCACTAGCATTTTGGTGGATCTTTTTGACTTTATACTGAGTCCTGTAGCTATTGAACTCTGTTCTCAGGTTTTTATTATATGTTTGAGTTGCTGACCATGTGAGTCCATGATGTTTCCCTATATTGTTGTCTTAAACAGTCAGCCACACAGCCCCAGCTACACACAGTCAGCCACATAGCCAGGCACACACAGTCAGCTACAGCCATACAGCCCCAGCCACACACAGACATAGTCATCAGCCACACAGCTACACAGAGACACAGTCAGCCACACAGACACAGTCTGTCACACACAGCCAGCCACAGCCATGCAGCCCCAGATACACACAGCCAACCACAGCCACATACAGACACATAGACAGCCAGCTCCCCAGTCCCTGCTATGCCGGCAGGTGGTGGCTGCAAAGTGATTTAAAGCCAACTTGCGGCCCGCGGAGCAGGTGCTGTGGCCCCACCCACTCGACAACTACCGGCCCATAGGGAAAAGTGCCGCATCTCCCAATGGTCAGTCCGGGCCTGCCCACCCAAACACACACGTTGGTCTGATGTATGGGCCCTGTGTAATTTTCTACATACTTTCAAGATTCACAGATAGACTCCTCTCCTCCTTCTTTATGTATTACTATCCCTCATCCTGCTATATATGGTCCTCCTCCTGGAATGTGACCCTTATTGTGGTATATATCCTTCATCATGGTTTATATGGTCTTCCTTCTCCCACCACCATATAATGCATCAGTGTATGAGGCGCTCAGACTTATATACAGCATCCAACATGAGGCACAGGTATCAGGCAAATTTCATCAGTAATGTACAGTGAGGCACAGGGCTCATTATAGGGAACAGCCTGATTCTATATAGTGCAGCACACATGGACCATTATGGGGTACAGTGCTTGGTTCTCTGACCTGGCATTGGTGCAGTCCTGTTATGGGGTTTAGGTGCCACTTTTATACTATATGAAGCACAGGACACACTGTGGGGCACAGTAGGGGGCAGAATTACAAAACATTTCAGGTGTGAGCTGGTGTTGGTGCATTCCTGTTATGGGGCACAGTGTGGGGTGCCATAAAGCACTCAGTACAGGGCACTAATGCATAACATTTTGAGAATAACCTAGTGTTGGTGAAGTCCTATTATGGAGACAGTATGAGGCACAGTATAGGACATAGTATGGGGGCACACAGTGGGGAGGGAGGCACACGCAGAACATTTGAGTCTGACCTGGCGTTGGTGAAGTCTTGTTATGGGGCACACAGTATAGAGGTGGGCAGCACAGTATGGGAGAGGAATCAGTATAAGGATAGGGGGCACGCACAGTATTGGAGAGGGCACAGTATGGGGGGCACACAGTATAAGGGGGTGGGCGCACACATGCACAGTATGGGTAGGGGCACAGTATAAGGAGTGGGTGTGCACTCACAGTACGGGTAGGTGGGCACAGTATATGGGGAACACAGTATAAGAAGGGGGCACAGTATATGGGAGGGCATAGTAGATGGGGAGGCACAGTATGGGAAGGGGGCACACAGTATATGGGGCACACAATATGGGGGTACAGTATATGGGGTGGGCACGCACAGTACATGAGGTGGGCACGCAAAGTATGGGGAAGGGGGACAAAGTATATGGGGAGGGCTCAGTACAGTGGGAGGGGGAACACAGTATATGGGGAACACAATATAGGGGGCACAATATATGGGATGGGCACACACAGTATATGTACAGGGCACACAGTATATGGGGCACACAATACAGACTCTGACCTGGCGTTGGTGCAGTCCTGGTACAGAGTCACTCTCAAAGTCTCTCCTGGGGATCATCTTGCTGCGGTTGATCCCCAGCTGGATGGCCCCCAGCCCCCACAGCACCCGCAGACAGATGAGCTCCTGCCCATCCAGCACAAAGGACGCGACCCGCACCCCATGCACTCCACCATCCAGCACTCACTGCTGCCCCCGGGAGCCGGGCTGTATGCACCCAGCAGCAGAGATTCCGCCGGGCTCAGCATTACAGGAGGAGGGGTAGACATAGCCATGCTTGGGCTCCCGGCCTGAGAGAACAAGCAGCCGCCACTGCCTCAGAGTGAGCCAGATTGCCGAAGCCCGGGACGTGGAGTGGCCACACACACCGCCGACACCAGCCTGCTTGAACGCAGGCCGACACCGCTGCCTCTCTTCCCCTCCCTGACACACTGGCCATGAAGTCACATAGATGTGCGTCCTTGGAGATGCACATCCATGTGAACCGGGGGCCTGGCGCTGAGATCGGTGGTCGCAGGGGGCTGCGGGTGGCCTGGGCCCCTTATGGGTCTGGGCCCCGTCGCACCCGCGACCCCTGCGACCGCGATAATTACGCCACTGGCTGCAACCTACAGTAGCAGCAATTAGATGCTAAATTAGTGCAGACAAGAGTTGGTTTTTAGCACAAGGCTTTTGGTGTACCCTAATTTGAGCTAAAACCTACTACTGCCTATAGTGAGCTAAATAAATCCCTAAAAGCACGGTTTTGGGGATGGATGAGCCTGAAAACCAGCCCCAGATGCGATGCAGGCTGGTATACTGGCCCAGTGAAGTTTGGTAGATACCCTGCCTCCCTGCCTGCCTGTATACTGCTCTATTAGTCCTCAGCAGAACTGTTGTGTTAAATAGACGGCAGCCCTCTGCTTAGACTAGCTGAAAGGCCACAAATCTGTCCCACAATCAGCAGCAGCTCTCCCTACACTGACTGTCTGTGGAGCAGAGTGATGAGCACAGCGCGGTCAGGTCTTATAAAGACCTGATCACGCTGTGCGGCCAGCCAATCACTGTAATGCCACAACAAACATGGCTGTGGCATTACAGTGTCTGTCAGCCAATCCCTGCATGCGGGCTGGCTCTGAAAAGAGCGCCAACATGCAGGGAGGTGGACCCCGAGCATAGCAAGAGTATTGCGAGATTACTCGGTACTCGCCGAGTTGCCCGAGTACCGTGATATTCAAGCGAGCACCGAGTAGTGACAAGCATACTCGCTCATCTCTAGTGACAAGGCATTATGTCCTTTTTACTCAGCAGTGATTTTCATCTTGGAACTCTGGCATGCAGACCATTTTTGCCCAGTCTCTTCCCTATGTTGGATCCATGAACAATGAACGTAACTGAGCTAAGGTCTTCAGATTTTTGGATGTTGCTGTGGGGTCGTTTGTGACCTCTTAGAAGAGTCATTGTAGCACTCTTGGGTTAATTTTGTTTGAATGGCCACTCCTGGGAAGGTTCATCATTGTCCCATATTTTCACCATTTGTGGATAATGGCCTTCACTGTGGTTCTCTGGAGTACTAAAGCTTTAAAAATGGCTTTATATCCTTTATCCGAGTAATAGATCTCTATTACTTTCTTATTTGTTCCTGATTTTCTTTGGATTGCTACATGATGTCCAGCTTTTGAGGATCTTTTGGTCTACTTCACTTTGTCAGGTAAATCCTATTTAAGTGATTTTTTGATTGAGAACAGGTGTGACAGTAATCATGCCTGGGTGTGTCTATGGAAATGTGATAAACCACAGTTTATTTATGTTTTAAGAGGGGGAAATCACTTTTTAACATAGGGCCTTGTAGATTTGGATTTCTTTTTCACTTAATAATAAAGACCTTCATTTATAAACTGCATTTTGTGTTTCCTTGTGTTCTCTTTGTCTAATACTTAAATTTGCTTAGTGATCTGAAACATTTAAGTGTGACAAATATGTAAAAGAATAAGAAATTAGGAAGTGAGCGAACACTTCTTCACCAGACTGTAAATAAATGATTTTATAAGGATGCATTCACATCTGTGTATGTAAAATTACCTAGACTCTCTGCCAGAAAAGTAGGAGAGTGTAATGTGTTTTTTTTCCTCATCTAACCTCCATATGTCATGCGAGTACTATGCGAGTGCTATGCAGGTGTGCATTTTTTTCTCAGCTAGAAAAAAAGCACAATTGCACAGCACTTGCATGACATACGGATACTAAGCAAAAAAAATAGTGCGCACTCCCATGACATATGCCTAACATACAGATGCTAGGTGAGGGAAAAATTACCTTTACACTCTTTTCCTGGCTGGGAATCTAGGCAATTTTATCTTCGCAGATGTGAATGCACCCTTATACTTTGCAATTTTAAATATGGACAGCACAATGATGCCATCTATGTACTGTACATGTTTTCTATGTGCCCATACATTTTTATAGGCACTTTTCATGATGCAAAAAATTGGACATGGACACAGTCCATGAAAATACATCAAGTTTTGAAGAGAACCATAGGTTATAAACAGTAAATCTTGTGTCCTTAAAATAAATTCATACATCATGTTTGTGCAATACAGTCTTCTGATAAAATCCTAACACTGAGCTGACAATATAGTGAAGTCAAGGCTTGAAATGTGTAAATGTGGAAACATTCCTAATTTCTTCTGGTTCAATCATGTCAGAGTAAAATAGGCAAAGAAGCAATGAATAAAACATAATTTCACCCAAAATGGCAGAATATTAGCAATCTGAATGTAAAATGTGAGATACAGTTTGGGAATTTGTTTAATCTTCTCTATATTGTATATTTTTTGGACTATAAGAACACACTTAATTCCCCCAAATGTTGGGGCGAAATGGGGTGCTTCTTATAGTCCGGATATATGGGGCTGTATGGCTGTGGGGCTGTGCTTGGGGGGAAAAGTGGCTCTGGAGCAGGCTGGAGGAGGCTGGCGTGGGCAGCAGAAACAACCGTTGATCACGTGGGCTCGCTCATTAGAAACATGTATGGTGCACTGCACCTCCCTGTCCATCACCTCGGCACTGAGAGGTCTGCAGGGGAGCAGTGCATATTACATGAGTCTAATTGTACTTGCCCCCTCATCCTGGATACGCCCCAAATTCTAGAGCACTCCTCCAAAGTGTCACGGGCATTCAATCATGTGATCGGGGCATTCAGCGATAATGTCACTGTGCTGTGCCAGTACCATGAGTGGATGCCGGCACACAAAGAAGGAACAGAGAATGCTGCAAGCAGGAAGCGAAAGAGAGGTGAGTTACATAGTTTAATACGTTTGTGTGTGCATTAGGATGGGAACTCATATCCAGGATGAGGGGCCATGTACAAGGATAGGGGTCCTTGTACCAGGATGGGGGCCATGAACCAGGATGGGAGGCCATGTACCAGGGTGAGGGGCTATAGCTCAGGATGAAGGCCATGTACCAGGATGGGGGCTATATCTAGGGTGGGGGCCATATCCAGGTTGCAGATTATAAACCAGCATGGGGGCTCAATCAAGGATAGGGGACATAGATTACCTGGAAGGAGTCCAGGATGGGACACTACCCTAATAAGTGTCAGCAGCAGATCACTCCATAACAGTGCATTATAAATACAGTAGTATAATGTGCCTCCCATAATCCTCCATACACTAAAATGCAATCCATGTAGTCCTCCATGTATTATAAGTAGGGATGAGCGAGTGCAATCGCTCCAATTCGTTATTCACACAGATGTTGCTGTATTAGTACTATTCTTTACATTGCGAGTATTTGTGTACTCGCCGTGCAATATTCAAACTTTCCCACCCAGCATAATTGGTGCCTGATTTGCAGCCACTAAACATGCTGGGCTTCTTAACCAATCACTGTAATGTTGCAGCCATCTTGGTTGTGGCATTACTGTGTTTGGCTGTCTGCACAGCATTATAAGGACTATAAAATCCTTGCCATCGCTATTTACAGTTAATCTTGAACCAGCACTGTAGTAGCATAGGGAGAGCATGACAGGCATGTAGGGAGAGTGTTTCAGGAACCTATATAACACAAAAGCTCTTTTCAGAGCTACCTGCAGTGTATACTAGGTCAGTGTAGTGTAAGGAGGGAGAGTTTTTTGTAATTCTGACCAGTGTCCCTTTATGAGGTAATAACTCTGGAACGCTTCAACTGATCCTAGCGATTCTGAGATTGTTTTTTCATGACATATTGGGCTTCATATTAGTAGTAAATTTAGGTTAATAATTTTTGTGTTTATTTGTGTAAAAATCTGAAATTTGGCAAACATTTTGTAAATTTTACAATTTTCAAATTTTTAATTTTTATTCCGTTAAACTAAACCAGAGAGTTATGTGACACAAAATAGTTAATAAATAACATTTTGCACATGTCTACTTTACATCGGCACAATTTTTGAAAAAATATTTTTTGGTTGAAAGTTAGAAGGGTTCAAAGTTCATCAGCAAATTTTAAAGAGGACCTGTCACCAACCACACATGGTGATCTAATTACAGCACTGAATGCAGCATGTCTGCTGCATCCAGGCAAGGGGTCCCCCAGCCCTTGACCCCCTCTGTACTCCGAGATAATACACTTTGAAAACTTACATAGTGGAACCAAATAGGAGGTGGCTTGTGGCTGGAGCCAAAGGGCAGTTTCACACCCCCTGCATGTTTAATCTACCCACTGCTGCCTCCCTGATGCCAATCATTGTCTCCCTCGCCTGCAGCATAACACAGAGCGAGGGGTGTGGTTCTGGCCATGTTGCCCCGCCCCCTGAACATGGAGCATGGTTAACATGGAGCAGGGGGGGTATAAGCGTGATGTCACTGCAGGAGGCAATTATTGATAACCTAGCCTATTGTCTACAATTGATCCCCCCCGCCACCACTTTTGGTGGGGGTATGTGTGGGTTGGTGACAAGTTACCTAGTAACTGTTTTAAATGTTTTTATTGTCTCTGTTGTACATTGTCACTTGCAAATACTTAAAAAATAAATAAAAAATAACTCACCCAAGAGTGCACCCCCGTTATACAGTGGTTCTTTCTCCTCCTCAAATAAACCACTATTTGGGCACACGGCAGGGCTCGAAAGGAAGGCGCGCCATTTGACTTTTTGAATGAAGACTTAGCTCCAATCATTAGCGGACACCATGTTGCATATTTGAGAGCCCCTGTGTGCCTTTAACAATGAACCCCCAGGTGCTTCACAAATTGATCCATAAACATGAAAACGTACTTTTTTTCACAAAAATGTTCTTTTAGCCTCAATTTTTTCATTTTCACCTGGGCAACAGGATAAAATGGATCCTAAAATTTGTTGGGCAATTTCTCATGAGTACACCTATACCTCATATGTGGTCATAAACCACTGTTTGGGCGCACGGCAGGGCTCGGAAGGGAAGGAGCGCCATTTGACTTTTTGAATAGAAAATTAGCTCAAATCGTTAGCGGACACCATGTCGCGAATGGAGGCTCTTGTGTGCCTAAACATTGGCGCTCCCCCACAAGTGACCCCATTTTGGAAGCTAGACCCCCCCATGGAATTATCTAGATGTATAGTTAGCACTTTGAATCCCCAGGTGCTTCACAAATTGATCCGTAAACAGTAAAAAATACTTTTTTTTTTTCAGAAAAATTTTCTTTTAACCTCAATATTTTCATTTTTACTTGGGCAACAGGATAAAATGGATCCTAAAATTTGTTGGGGAGTTTCTCCTGAGTACACCGATACCACATATGTGGTCATAAACCACTGTTTGGGTGCATGCTGGGCTCGGAAGGGAAGGAGCGCCATTCGACTTTTTCAATGGAAAATTAGCCCCAATCGTTAGCGGACACCATGTCGCGTGCGAAGAACCCTGTGTGCCTAAACATTTTCCACTGGCACCAAGGCAACTGGAAGAGTCTGGGTACAAGACCATAAAATGGCGTCTCTAATGAATGCACCAATTTTTTGGGGTGGCTGTGGGCTGAAATTCGAAGTGCTGAGGATTCCAGCTTCCAGCTGCCAAGTTGAACCTGGTTAGTAACCAAAAATATGGCGAAGCTCCAAGTTGTTTCTTTGCTATAGAAATAAAGAAAAATGATGTGGGGCTTCACCGCATTTTTGGTTGCCAGCCAGGTACAACTTGGCAGCTACAGACTGCCACCTATCCCTAGCTGTCTATTTGTACCCGGCTGTCAACCAAAAATTCAGCGAAGCCCGACAGTATTTTTTAGTTATAGAAATTATTGGAAAAAAATGACGTGGAGCTTTGCCATATTTTTGATCCAGCCAGGTACAACTAGGCAACTGGGGGCTAGATTCCTCGGCATGGAGTGGCCCAAGCATTCTGGGCCCACCATGCTGCGAATTGCAGCCTGCAGCCGCCCCAGAAAGTGGAGCATTCATTGAAGTGCCATTTTCTGGGGCTGTACCCCGACTCTTCCTGTTGCCCTTGTGCTGGTGACACTAAGAGAAAAATATTATTAGAAAAGAAATACACAAACACAAATTATTACTCCATCTTTAGTACTCCATTCTCTCCGATGTAGTCCACAAAGATGGTCCCAAGACGCTTGATCACCTCTACTACATACAGACACTTCAGCAACGGATCAATTGTTCTCTTCCTGCAGTCTCTGGGGTTACACTGATGGTGCACTGTATGGCAATGATCTGCCATAAAGTACACTATGACTGTGACCCCAGAGACTACAACAAGAGGACACTTGATCCCTTGTTGTAGTCTCTGGGGTCACAGTCATGGTGCACTGCATGGCAGATCATTGCCATACACTGTACCTTGATTGTGGCAAACCCAAGTCTCAGAGATCACATGATCTCTGAGGCTTGGGTCAGGTGACCGGATGTTGTTATGGCAACATCAGGATGCCATGGCAACATTGGGTTACTATGTTAATCGGCTCATTACGATGAGCCAATCACCACAGGTAGAGGTATGAGACTGAGCTCCCTCTCCCCAGATCCTAAGTGCTGTGACTGATCACAGCACTAGAGATAAGCGATGTTCGATCAAACATGTTTGCCAATTTCAAATTCGATCCATTTTGGGCTATGTTCGAGTCATTCGATGAATGTGAACGATTTGCTAATAATTCGGTAATTCGAGGTTATGTTCGATAACGATTCGTTGTACAAAAACGTTACTGACTTTTCACAGTAATGCTTTTGTTCAAAGTTATTGTGAGTTTCAGAGTCAAGGAATAATGAGCGGGAAGGGGAGGCTGGGGAAAGGTCTGGGTCAAATAATGCAGATCTCCATTTTTTTTTCTTTCCGCACTTACTCTGGGTGGTCCGATCTGTCACGCTATCAGCATGCATAGAGCAAAGTGCACTTTTTGCTTGTGTCATTGGCTGGATACGTCACATGTCCTTGCCATATAAGAACCAGCCATTTTCATTTCTCGCCATTTTATGAGTGTTGGAGCTTAGCGTCAGACGTCGCTGCTACTGTATGCGCTACAAAGCTAGTTAGATAGAGATTCCATTCCAAGTTAGAAAGAGAGATAGCAAATTTAGGGACTACTTACAAGAAGAGCCCTTTTTTAGGGCTTAAAAGCACTGTGTGCCAGGCAGGTCTGTTCCAGTGCTGTGAAAGCGTTTTTTACAGCATCTGGACAAATCTAGCTAAGTAAATCCTTTTTGGCTAGTAGCAGTATTTGCCAGGCACTGGTGTAGTACTGTTGTGAAGAAAGCTACACCTCCTGTATATACTAGCCTTTTTTTTACTTCATCTAGCCAAGCAAATCCTTTTTGGCTAGTAGCAGTGTGTGCCAGGCACTGGTGTTGCGCTGCTGTGAAAAAAGCTACACCTCCTGTGTTTACTATTACCACTATTTAACTAGGTAGCTGTGGTCCAGTGTTCTGTTGAAATCTACTGCCATACAGCGCAGAAAACACTATTGTTTTCCATCTGCCCAAACCTACTTTCCGAAACCTATTTAGCGTAGTACCACTGTTTGACTAGGTAGCTGTGGTCCTGTGTTTTGTTGAAATCTACCGCCACAAAGCGCAGAAAATTATTTTGTATTGCATCCGCCCAAACCTACTTACAAAAACCTATTTAGGGTAGTACCACTGTTTGACTAGGCAGCTGTGTTCCAGTGTTCTGTTGAAATATACCACCACACAGCACAGAAAACACTTTAGTATTGCATCTGCCCAAACCTACTTACAAAAACCTATTTAGGGTAGTATCACAGTTTGACTAGGTAGCTCTGCTCCAGTGTTCTGTTGAAATCTACCGCTACACAGGGCAGAAAACACTTTTGTGTTGCATCTGCCCAAACCTAATTACCAAAACCTATTTAGGGTAGTACCACAGTTTGACTAGGTAGCTGTGGTCCAGTGTTCTGTTGAAATCTACCACCACACAGCGCAGAAAACACTTTTGTATTGCATCTGCCCAAACCTATTTACTAAAACCTATTTAGGGTAGTACCACAGCTTAACGAGGTAGCTGTGGTCTAGTGTTCTGTTGAAATCTACCGTCACACAGTGCAGAAAACACTACTGACTATGGGTTAACACAGATGGGTGAGTCTGCATAGCTGTTCACTCATACTATAGCCTGGGAATCAGAGGTCTGCTCCAAAGCTTCATTGAGTCAAGACGAGGAAATGATCTTCACCAATGCCCAAAATCTTTTTGAGTCAGATCCAGGCCCAGATGAAGAAGGGTCCAAGCATAATCTAGACCCTCATTCCCAAACTGTAATACCTGTTGGTTGAGACAATGAGGCAGATGATGATGAGACTCAAATACCTGATTGGAACGACAACTTGACTTTATGCTCAGGGCAGAAAGTGGTTGGCTCTGAGGACGTTGAGTGTGAGAAAACACAGGGTGATGATGAGGTTGGAGATCCCACTTACTGTCAACACACAGCCAGGTAGTTGATGAGCTCAGTAGAGGGGGTGGAGGAGGATGCTAGTGATGAGGATAGTTTGCGGCTACCTGCACAGAGACGGAGTCCTGGAAGCACATGAACAACTGCGTCCTCAGCCACAACTCTGCCTCTGTGCAGAAGCCATGGTGGCTCTGAAGGTTGCATGGGTGGTAAGTCATGCCTAAGATGGGACTTTTTTTCAGATCACATAGGATGACCCAACTCATGTTATTTGCAAAATTTGTAAACAAAATCTGAGTAGAGACCAAAAAATCAATAGTGTGAGTACATCATGCAAGACCCGTCACATGGACATGAAGCATAAGTCACAGTGGGAAGCTCATTGTGCCACAATGTGGCCTAGCGGGCCTGGCCAACCACCATCTGGCCCATCAAGTGCATCTGCGGCTTGTTCATCCTCTGTGACTGTGGGGACAATTGTCAGACAGGCTTTCGGCTGCAGAACTTCCACCTCTTTACCCACAACAGCCAGTGTGATTGACAGGTCATCAGCTGTATTGGAAGTTTTGAACACCTGCTGGTGTTGAGCGCTGTCAGACATTGTGAGTACCAACTTTTTATGAATGGAACATAATATATCTGCCTGCACCTCCCTCACAGTGCTGCAGTTTGTCTGGGACACCCTACATAACCCTGTCTCAGCACAGCAGCCAGTCCTCGGTCCCTCAGGAGTGGACAAGTAAAAGACTATTTCCTCCTACCCATGCCAGTGCTAAGAGGTTTAATTTCCCCATCTGCAAGCTGTTGGCTACAGAAATGATGCCTTTCTGACTGGTGGATGCAGAGGATTTTTGAGACCTTATGGCCGTCGCACTGCCCCAGAATTAGATGTCCGTTCGCCAGTACTTCACGAAGAAAGCTGTTGCCTGTGCTACACCAGCATGTTGCACACAACATCACCGCTTCCATGAGAAACTTTGTGTGTGACAAAGTGCATTTCACCACAGACACCTGGATGAGTAAGCATGGACAAGGGAGTTACATATCGCTGACTGGGCACTAGGTGACTATGGTGACAGCAGGATAAAGGGCTACTGTACAAGTCTTGCCATACCCACGGGTTGTGCGTCAAACCTCTGTATCTAGAAGTTCCTACAATGCTTCTGCCTCCTCCACCTCTTCTAGGTGCTCCACGGCGTCCAAAGCCTGTCTGTTAATATGACTGGCGTTCCAACTGTGCAGAAGGAAACCAGCACACCTCCTTACTACCTTATTATGCTGGCAGCAGGGTTCAACGCCATCAGGCAGTGTTTACATTAAAATGTCTGGGAAAAGTGAGTCAAACAGCTGAGGAGTTGTGGTCAGCTCTGGAGACTGAGTTTAATCAATGGTTGTCTCCACTGAACCTGCGGGCGGGGAAGGCCTTGTGCGACAATGCTGCAAACCTGGGTGCGACCCTTCAACGGAGCAAGGTGACACACGTGCTTTATATGGCTCACATCTTGAACCTGGTCGTCCAGAAATATCTAGCCCCTTATCCCAGCTTGCGATCCAGAGGAGGGGCAAATCACGCTGCTGGAGTGGTCTCAGATCAAGGATCTCTGCAACCCTCTGCAGACTTTTGTAATGGCTACTAAGATGTTAAGCGCTGACGATGCCATTATTAGCATGACCATTCCGGTCATCTACATGCTGGAGCACACTTTAACCAGTATTCGGAGTCAGGTGGTGGGCCCTAAGGAAGGGGAGGAAGTAGAGTAGGAGACATATGCGGAAGGGATAACAAGATCTCAAAGGTCCAGACGGTCGGCAGCACCAAGGCGGCTGGCAAGGGAGGGTGGGAGAGAGTGAACAACGAGGGCACATGGTAGTAGCCAAACTGTTTATGAAGGTGCAGTAGCCGAGGAAGAAATTGAGAACGAACAGGTGATGGGCATGGAAGACTCAGCAGATGAAGGAGATCTTGATCTCTTTTCGGTTGTGTGAGGTTGGGGGGAGAGGGCAGAGGAAGGAAGCATGAACGCTACCTTGCCACCACCAACACAACAAGGACTTGGAAATCCTAGATGCGCAAGACACATGAGTGCCTTCTTGCTGCACTACCTGCAGCATGATCTTTTGATTGTTAAAATTTGAAGTAATGTCGACTACTGCGTTGCCACACTGTTAGATCTCTAGTACAAGAGTAAATTTGGCCAAATGGTTTCTGCCCTGGAAAGGGATACACTCATGCAGGAGTATCAACAGAAGCTATTAGACAATCTAACACCATGTTCCAAATTATTATGCAAATGTTCTTTTTCTCTGATTTTCCTAAATGGTCGGTGCAAATGACAGTCAGTTTAATAAAAGTCATCACCCGTTAGAGTAAACATCGAATTTTATTGAAGAAACCTCCCAACAATACCAGTACAATCTTCAAAATTAAAAAAAACCTCTAAATGCACTGTTCCAAATTATTGGGCACAGTAGAGTTTCTAAACATTTGATATGTTTCAAAGAACTGAAAATGCTCATTTGTTGAATTTGCAGCATTAGGAGGTCACATTTACTGAAATAAAAAGCTATTTAACTCCAAAACATCCTAACAGGCCAAGTTACATGTTGACATAGGAACCCTTCTTTGATATCACCTTAATAATTCTTGCATCCATTGAAAGTTTGAGTTTCTGGAGAGTTTCTGCTTGTATTTCTTTGTATGATGTCAGAATAGCCTCCCAGAGCTGCTGTTTTGATGTGAACTGCCTCCCAACCTCATAGATCTTTTGCTTGATTATACTCCAAAGGTTCTCTATAGGGTCAGGGGAAAATGGTGGCCACACCATGAGTTTATCTCCTTTTATGCCCATAGCAGCCAATGACACAGAGGTATTCTTTGCAGCATTAGATGGTGCATTGTCATGCATGAAGGTGATTTTGCTCCTAAAGGCATGTTTCTCCTTTTTGTACCATGGAAGAAAGTTCTCAGTCTGAAACTCTATGTACTTTGCAGAGGTAATTTGCACACCTTCAGGAACCTTAAAGGGGCCTACCAGCTGTTTCCCAATGATTCTGGCCCAAAACATGACTCCTCCCCTTCCTTGCTGATGTTGCAGCCTTGTTGGGACATGTTGACCATCCACCAACCACTACTCCATCCATCTGGACCATCCAGGGTTGCTCGGCACTCATCAGTAAACAAAACTGTTTGAAAATTAGTCTTCATCTATGTCTGGGCCCACTTCAACCGTTTCTGCTTGTGAGCACTGTTTAGGGGTGGCCAAATAGTAGGTTTATGCACCACAGCAAGCTTTTAATGATCCAACACCTTGAGGTTCGAGGAACTCCAGAGGCACAAGCAGCTTCAAATATCTGTTTGCTGGTTTGTAAGGCCTCTTTAGCAGCTGCTCTCTTAACCCAATAAACTTGCCTGGCAGAAACGTTCCTCATTCTGCCTTTATCTGCACAAACACATCTGTGCTCAGAATCAGCCACAAATATCTTTCCAGTATGATGATCACGCTTTTTTCATGCAATATCTAATGTTTTCATCCCTTGTCCAAGGCATTGCACTATTTATTGCTTTTCGGCAGCAGAGAGATCCTTTTTCTTTCCCATGTTACTTGAAAACTGTGGCCTGCGTAATATTGTGGAATACCCAGTTTTCCTTTTATCGGGCTCACCTGCCAAACTAATTATCACAGGTATCTGAGATTGATTTTAGTGATCCAAAGAACCCTGAAACACAATACCGTCAATGGGTTCATTGACAAAAAAGTAAAAAACCTTATAACACTAAAACCAATTTGCATAATAATTTGGAACATGGTGTAGTACTGCTTTTCCTAAAAACTCAAGTAGTGCACATAGTGAATATCGCAGTTCTAACTTTTCAACCCGGGGAACATCGAGTCTTCATCACTCAAACGTTAACAGTAACAGTTTGTCTGGTAACAGTAATTTTGTAGAATTGCTTCATCATTTTTTTAGACCAACTTTCGCAACGTCAGAAGAGAGAACAAGTCTGACACATAGTGAACGCCTAGAGAGGATTGTACAGGACTATCTACAGCTGAATATCGATGCCATGACTGTGGAACTGGACCCTTGTTCATTTTGAGCTTCAAAACTGGAAAAATGGCCTAATCTCATCACTCATGCCTTGGAGATTTTGTCATGCCCCGCAGCCAGCATTCTCTCTGACTGTCTCTTCAGCGCTGCTGGTAGTGTGTGTTGACTGTCCAGTGACAGTGTAAACAGACTAACGTTTATTAAGATGAACAAGTCAAGCAAGGACTTTTCCACCACTGTGTCAGCCTGGGGAGACTAAACGGTTGTGTACTTTTCAATGTGCTGCATTAAACTCCCCATTTCAATATTTCAACTCTGGGGCAATTGATGCACTTATGAATAATGGAGACTGTTGTTGGGGTCTCATTTCTGTTTGTTGCTTGACTTGAGTAGGGCTCTCTGAGCTCAATACCTATCCCCGACACTCCTTCTCCTGTTTCTGAATATTCAACCTTTTTGTACATCGAACCAGTGATTAACAAATTTGCTGTGTTCCCATCCACCATTTTTTGGTGCTTAAAAGCAGTGATTGCCAGATCTATTGTGTAAATTGTAGACTCATCGCTACCCCCTTTTACTTCATGGCCAATTAATATCCTTTTACCTCAAAATACACTTAGTATTCACTTACCCCCCTCAGCCTGCACTCACCACCCCTCAGCCCCCTTTAGCCCACACTCACTCAGCCCACATTCTCCAATTCTCCCTAAGCCAGCACTCAACCCCTTTCAGCTCGCACTCATTCACCCATCCCTCAGCTTATACTCACCCCCTCAGCTCATACTCACCACCCTCAGCTCACACTCACTCATTCCTATTCAGCCCACACTCACTTACCTCCCTCAGCCCACACTCACCTACCCGCCTCAGCCAACACTCACTCACCCCCTCAGCCCACACTCACATAACCCCCAGCCTGGACACACTCACCCCCTGAGCTCACACTTACCCCTCAGCCTGCAATCACTCATCCCCCTCAGCCTGCACTCACTCACCCCACCTCAGCTCACATTCACTCCCCCTCTGCCCCCACTCACTCAGCCTGCACTCACTTCCCCCCTCAGCCTACACTCACCCCTCCAGCTTTCACTCACTTATCCAAATTCCCCTCAGCCAGCACTTGCAGGCTTTCCTCTCACAGTTACTCCCCTAAGCCCGCACTCACTACCCCGCCAACATTCACTTAACCCCATCAGCCCGCACTTATCCCCCATCAGCCCGCATTCAGTCTGCACTCACTTACCTTCCTCTGTCCTACTCACTTACCCCCTCAGCCTGCACTCACCACCCCCTCAGCTCACATGAGCAAAGAGAAAAAAGGGGTTACAAATAGGTGATACAACCCAAAAATATTGAAAAAGTGAAAAACTTTATTTCATTAACAAGTTATCAAAAAGGAGATGATACAAACACAGATCACACAATATTTTAAAAACAATTAAAAGGCACAAGTACCCCATATACAAAGGACCAAACCAGATAGAGTGGACCTAAAATCAGTCCTCTAGGACCATGGGGATGTATAACCCTGCAGTATGGCTCTGAATATGGAAGAAAGCTCCTCCAAGGTTTATCTTTAAATCAATTCACCTTGATGGAATTTAGGTTAGTTTAGTGACTAAGAGAACCAAGTATATAAACAATTTAACTCTCAGCCCAATTAGTGAATAAGAAAGAAACAGGTGGTTTGTACACAAATCTCAAATTCTCACAAGGCAAGGACTACACAATAAGCATATTATATATCCAGTGACTTATGTTAAATACTGGTTATGATTAAATATTCTCCCTGAATAACCAGGGTATAAAGGTGAACAAGAACCGCTATGAGGGTTCTTATAACTGTATACAGATATTATGTAACAAAGATCAATCAGTTACTTGTAGGTACCGAATAATGGTCAGTCAAAGAACCCAAGAGTGAGAACAAGAATGTTCCCCTAATTGTTAAAGTATTGTCACTGTTAAATAAACCTATGCCCAGAGATTATGATGGCAATAGTGAACAGAAATTATACCACTGTATAAACTTAAAAAAGGGACTAAGTTACTGAAATGAGTTATAATGAAATAGCCCACTTACTAACTTTGCCTCAGCCTGCAGTCACCCCCCCTAGCCCACAGTCACCCACCCTCAGCACACACTCACCTCCCCTCAGCCCACACTAACTCACTTCCCCCTCTTCCCACACTCACTCAGCCCACACTGACTCAGCCCATATTCACCCCCCTTAGCCCACCCATCTAGCTCACACTCACTTACACTCCCTGCCTGTGCTCACCCCCCTCAGCCTGCACTCACTCACTGCCCCTCAGCCAGCACTCAACCCGCTCAGCTCACACTTACTCAACCCCCTCAGCACACACTCACTCACCCTCAGCCTGCACTCCCCCCAGCCCATATGCACTCATCGCCCGCAGCTGCACTTACCCCCTCAGCCTGCACTCACTCACCCCCTTCAGCCTGCACTCACTTGACCCCCAGCCCTCACTCACCCCCTCAGCCCACACTCACCCCTCCTGCTTGCACTCACTAACACCCCCAGCCTGCACTCATCCCCCTCAGCCTGAACTCACCTTCTGCCCCTCAACCAGCACTCACCCCCTTCAGCTTGCATTCACACCCCCCTCAGCTCACACTCACTCACCCCCTCAGCCCGCACTCACTGCTCCTTAGCCTGCACAAGCCCCCTCAACCCACATTCACTCATCCCCCTCAACTTGCACTTTCCCCCTCAGCCTGCACTCACTCAATCCCCCTCAGCCTGCACTCACTCAACCCCTCAGCCCGCACTCATTCAGCCTTCCTCAGCCCACACTCACTAACCCTTCTAGCCCTAACTCACCCCCAGCCAGCACTCACTCAGCCCCCAGCCCACACTCACCCACCCTCAGCACACACTCACTTCCCCTCAGCCTGTACCCATTCAGTCCACACTCACTTAGCCTGCATTAACCACCACAGCTCACATTCACCCCTCCAGCTCACACTTACCTCCCTAGCCTACACCCACTAACCCCCCTCAGCCCACACTCACTAACCCCTCTAGCACTAACTCACCCCCCCAGCCAGCACTCACTCAACCCCCCAACCCACACTCACCCACCCTCAGCACACATTCACTTACCCCCCTCAGCTTGCACTCACTCACCCCATCTCAGCCAGCACTCACCCCCTTCCAGCTCCCACTCAACACTCTCACTCACACTAACTCCCCCCCATCAACCCGCACTCACTCCCTCTCAGCCCACACTAACCCCCTCAGCCCACACTCACTTACCCCCCTCAACCTGCACCCACCTCCTCTCAGCCCACACTCACCTGCTCAAACCGCACTAACTTTGGACTCACTTACCCCCCTCAGCCCCACTCACTCAACCCTCAGCTGGCACTCAGTCCCCATCAGCCCACACTCACTCAGCCTGCACTCTCTCACCCTACCTCAGCCTGCACTCACTCACCCCCAGCATGCACTCAACCCCCCTCAGCCAGACTTACTGAGCTTGCAGTAACTCAACTCCCCAGCCCACACTCACTCAGCCCGCATTCACCCCTTTAGCCCACACTCACCCCCTCAGCCGACACTCACTTACATCTTCAACTTGCACTCACTCAGCCCCTTTCAGCCCACACTCATGCCTCCAGCTTGCACTCACTCACCCCCTTACAGCTCATATTTACTCACCCCCCTCAGCACGCACTCACCCCCCCTCAGCCCACACTCACTCAGCCCACATTCACCCTCTTTCAGCCCACAGTCACCCCCTTCAGCCCACACTCACGCCTCCAGCTCGCACTTACTCCCTTTCAGCTCAAATTTACTAACCCCCCTCAGCCCACACTCATCCCCAAGTTCGCACTCACTCACTCCCCTCAGCCCACACTCACTCACCCTGCACTCACCCCCCCTCAGTCTGCACTCACTTACCCCCTCAGCCCACTTTCACCCAATTCAGCCTGCACTCGCTCACCCTCCCTGCCCATACTTGGTCCCCCCCACTGCCCACACTCGATCACCCCCCCACTGCCCACCCTAGCTCAACCCATCTGCCCACAACCACTCACCCCCTTTGCCCGCATTCACTCATCCCCCCCTATACCCTCACTCACTCACCCCCCTCTGCCTGCACTCATTCACCCTAACATGCTCGACCTGCTCACTACTCGGCCTGCAGCCACTGCCCGCAATGAGGAACTGTGCCAGAGACCAACCAAACACAGAGATGGACCCAATAGCTTGCACGGGGGAGGGGGCAGAGAGCGTTCATGGGTGGGTCTGAGAGTATGCATGGGGCAGAAAGGGACCATGGGGGGCAGAGGCAGACCACGAGTGGCAGAGAGGAACCACAGGGTGGCACAGAGGGACGAGAGTGAGAAGCAGAGAGTCAGCACAGGGGGAGTGGAGAGTGACCACAGGGGTAGTCTCAAGAGTGTGCACAGGATGGGGCAGAAAGGCAGCACAGTGGGGAGTGGAGAGTGAGGTGGAAAAAAAGCAGACAAGATAGGTGAGAGACAGCACAGGGAGGAGAGACAGCCACCACTCCCAGCACCACAAAGCCCGCCTCATCGTGATGTCACCGTTCACCTGACGCGATAGCACCACATCTAGTATTTAAATAAGTGTTGATAGACTGCTATTTTAAAGTCCCTCATACATTTTAGATACCTGTTGTTCAGACAACTAACCCGTCCTCCTTCACTATGCAAAGGAGTACTCCTGTGTTCTCCATGAAAGAATTACCAGACGTCATCTCTAGTGGCAGCATTGGATATGCACAATTCTTTCCTTCTCTAAAACCATAAATTGGGGAGAGACGGCAATCTTATACACATTAAACTACCAGCCACCAACTTTAATGTGCCTGGTGGCTTTAGGTCTCTTTATATTTCTATGTAAGGTCTTTTTTTTATTATTTTTTTTTTACAATTGAACAAGAGATCCCTTTGCTGTTCTGCTCCAGAACACTGTTTACTTACTGTAGTCAGTGTATATTCAGTGAGAAAGCATTCCTAAGATAGGACCATGATAAGGTAGTGAGAGAAGGTGAACTCCTAGAGGACAAAGCAGACACAAGTACAAGAACTAGGCATAGCAAGTTAAAAACGAATGCCTGAGCTGTAATTTAGATGTAATTTATTTCAAGCACGTTCAACACAGTTTACCCTAAACAAAGTACATGTAGCCTGAGAAATAAAAAATAGCAATGGTCATCTCAAAGCTCTACTTTGCAATTGTCCTTCTTTTTATTGAGCAGCTGTTAAAAGATCAATAACTACCATAAGTGTTTATGCACATTGACAAGACATGTACCATAAAGTGTATGGAGCAAGTGCAACTCGATAGTACAGAGTCCTAAATCCTCATTCCAGTGATATACAGACTATGTCAGACTCTGAGGGGGGCTGTTATTAAAAGTAGCATACTTTAAAAAAGCGGGTTGCCATAAAATACATCAGATACTCTATCTATCCCCTGTATTTTTAATTGCCATCAAAGATAACATGAGGCAGTCGAGGCTGGCAGCTCCTTGGTTTACCTATGCTGGCAAGAGAAAATACAGCTAACATCTACAACTTTTTTACCGGGAAATTAAACAGCTTTTCAACTAAAAATACATTTATATATTTATTTATAATATACAGTAGGTTGGGAGAAAGCACTGGGGGGAGGGACAACAGACAGGGGAGAGACCGCACAGGGAGGAGACAGCCGCTGCCTCCAGCATCACAGAGCCCACCCCCATTGGCATGTCACCACCCTCCCGATGTGACAGCATCAGACTCACATCTAATAAATCACATAAATGTACAATGCTAAGTAAGTTCATAGGCATATTGATAAGACATACAGTACATAGGTCCAAATTTTTACATACACTAACATTGTAAATATGAATTAATTTAGACAGTACTTATATACTTCAGCATATTGTCGGCAGTGGCTGCTGCACGGGTAGCCTCACAATGTAGCCCCTTCTGTTCATAAGATGGTCACTGATTGAGTTTTATTATGCTCCTAAACTGCTAAATTGGATTCTACATCTGCCGGTATAATTTGGAATGACTTTCATGCTATTTTTGATTAACCACTGCTTATAATATACTCAAGTATATAAGTACCACCATCTAAATTAATTTATATTTTATAATGCCATAGTAATGGTAGGCAATGTTGCAGGTTTTGCATTGGGACCTTGGAGTGCATGAGCTAATACATTTATGATTGGGTTAAACATAATGTCTAACTCTTAGAACTTCTGATATAAAAAGTAAATCAAAACTCAGGGGTAAGTAAAAAAAAACAGTGAATTTGATCCAGATTGGAGATGAACTGAATTTGATATGTTAGAACAATCCCTATTTTTTTTCACTGTGTTTCTGTACCTTTCTGACTACCACTAATGATATCGAGCCACTATATACATTCTTGTGCTATTCGACAATGTTCATTTGTTCGGCACCCACAGAGAGTACAAGCAGCACACAATTAGCCTTTTCTGCAGACTTGTCACCTTGATAAATGACAATCACAGGCTCTGAAACTTTGTCTAGAGGAGGTACAGGGACATAGAATCACTGAGAAAAGTGCTATACTTTAAATTCAGAGGTTTTTATTGTTAGCATGTCTCAGTAGGTCATGTACTTTCCAAGCTTGCTCTTAAATATTATTTTTCCTTATTTATCCTTAATGGTACCTTTACACGCCGCCACGGCAGGCTGGATACATCGCGCTACAAGCTACAATTGTAGCTTGTAGCGTCCATATCGCCTGTAGTAGCGGCGTCTGAAGAGGCGACGCTACAGCCGGCGACAGATACATCTGTTTATGGTCTCTGCTCATAAACTTAAGGCAACATCGCCGATGGTAGCGAGCTGTATCGGCGTGTAAAGAGGCAACGGAAGGGAACTCTGGACACCCGGGGCTGTAGCTGCAATGTAGCTAAGGCGTGACCTCGGCTCCATGTTACCGCGCCCCATGTGCGATCATTGGTGGAAGCTGCTGCATGACGATTGGTAGTCGCTGCATAGGGAGGCATATTTAAAGGAGCTGACGAGTCACACTACACAATCGCTCGAGCGTCATGTATTACTCAGCCTCCTGCGTTGCCTGCCCAATCAGGATGTTATTGCTTCGTCCTATCAGCGTACGGAAGTCTTGTAATCCACAATTGGAGCACGCCTATGTGCTGTCCCTGCTGCACCAGGTCCGCCCATAGTAGCTGGTTATAGCGGTGTGTAAATGAGCAACAGCTGGCTACTTGAGACACCCGGCGATGTAGCTAGCTATAGATGTAGCGTGGCGTAGCGCACCTTGTGGCGGCGTGTAAAGAGGGTGCGTTGACCGTTTGTAGCCGTTTGAGCGTGCTCGTGCACGTGAAGTAGCGCGATGTATCCAGCCTGCCGTGGCGGCGTGTAAAGGTACCCTTACTGATATTTTATTTAAGTGGAAGTCTTATTCTAGAACATCTTGTAAAAACGTATAACAAACTATTTCAGTTAGTATTGCAAAGCAGACATTAGATGCTGAATGAAGGTATGCTAGAAAAATTTATACAAAATGATAAAAAAGTCACGTGTTTTAAACGAAAAATAATATTAATAATATAATAGAAGAAGAGAACCATACATGGCAGATTATGTGAATGATAGTGGAGAAGAAGCCTTGATGGAAGTTAACATCAGAAAACTGCTTTAAAGTACAACGGACAAAAAAGGAATACCGTAAAAATAATGTACAAAGCAGAAGAGCAAGCTGGCAAAAGAAAGCTCTGCATGGACAATTCCTAGAGAAAATCGAGGGTAAAGTCGACTACAGATGATCCACCACCCTAGTGTTCAAATTCAATTTGATTCGTCGAATTGGGGGGGTGTTTGTCGAATGTTCATCAAACACTGTCAAACTCTATTGAAAACAATGGCAGGCAAACACAAACACATACAAACACATAGAAAACACAAAGAAAACACTTTCTAAGGTGTCCAAAAGGTGACAAACTACTCAGAAGATACAACAATCACATGGAAAAGTGACAAGTACATATAAAAATGCGAAAAGAAAAGAGATAGACGAGTAAAAGGAGGAGGAGAACCAGATATAGGCATGTCATGCCCTTCTTAAATCCGTTTTAACTCCAGTATTTGTAAGGCATCATGCACACGATGAGTATTTGGTGAGTTTTACTTCAGTATTTGTAATTCCTCGTGCAGATGATGGTGCAGTTTTTCCTCATTATTTCTAAGGCCTTGTGCATACGATGAGCATTTGGTGAGTTTTGCTTCAGTATCTGTAAGGTCACGTGCAGACGATGACTATTTGGTGATGTTTTTCCTCAGTACCTGTAAGGCCTCGTACAGACGATAAGTCTTTGGTGAGCTTTACTTCAGTATCCTTAAAGCCACGTGCAGGCGATGACTATTTGGTGATGTTTTTCCTCAGTATCTATAAGGCCTCGTGCAAACGTTGAGTATTTGGTTATGTTTTTCCTCAGTATCTGTAAGGCCTCGTGCAGACGATGAGTATTTGGTGATGTTTTTCCTCAGTATCTGTAAGTAGTGATGAGCGAGTACTAAAATGCTCGGCTGCTCGAAGCTCGGGCCGAGCATCCCAAGATACTCGTGTACTCGGCCCGAGCACCGAGCCCAATGTTATCCTATGGGAGACCCGAGTATTTTTCTGACATGACCCCCGGCAGCATGGAAAAACCCTAAAAATGTCACAAAAATATCAGGACAGTGCTGAAAAGATATGGGAACAGCATGGGGAAGACCCCTGGAAGCATTTCAGACCCCAAGGTCACTGATGTCAACAATGTTGTCAGACTATTACGCCACTTTTACGGACTGTCAAGAAAACGTTACAAAATGAAACCAAAATGGATTTTCATGGAAAAAATATTAAGGGCTCATACCTACTTGTGAGACAGAGTTGGTGTATGTTAGTCTTATGGATTATATCAAAGATTTTTTTTTTAAAAATTGTGTGGCAATCCCATGTCCCTGGGAAGAGACGTAAATGAAGGCCTCTTTAAGTAATGTGCCCATTATAAGGAAGTGTGTGTTTTGTAGCATTGCCCTAGGGCAGGGAAGCCAAAAATTGGGAGGCACTTCAATACCCCTGGATAGAGGCGTGCATGAGGGCCTTTTCAAAAAAAGTGCCCATTGTAAGCAAGTGTGTCTTTTTTAGTATTGCCCTAGGCAGGGAAGCCAAAGGTTTGGAGGCACCAAGATGCCCCTGCATAGAGGCGTGCATGAGGGCCTTTTAAAATAAAGTGCCAATTGTAAGCAAGCGTGTCTGCTGTACTATTTCCCTAGTCAGGGAAGCCAAAAATTGTGTAGCACTTCAATGCCCCTGGATAGATACATGCATGAGAGGCTTTTTAAATAATGTGCCCATTTGAAGCAAGTGGGCCTTTTGTAGTATTTCCCCTAGTCAGGGAAGCCAAAAATTGGAGGGCACTTCAATACCCCTGGATAGAGGCGTGCATGAGGGCCTTTTCAAAAAAAGTGCCCATTGTAAGCAAGTGTGTCTTTTTTAGTATTGCCCTAGGCAGGGAAGCTAAAGGTTTGGAGGCACCAAGATGCCCCTGCATAGAGGCGTGCATGAGGGCCTTTTAAAATAAAGTGCCAATTGTAAGCAAGCGTGTCTGCTGTACTATTTCCCTAGTCAGGGAAGCCAAAAATTGTGTAGCACTTCAATGCCCCTGGATAGAGACATGCATGAGAGCCTTTTTAAATAATGTGCCCATTTGAAGCAAGTGGGTCTTTTGTAGTATTTCCCTAGTCAGGGAAGCCAAAAATTGTGTAGCACTTCAATGCCCCTGGATAGAGACGTGCATGAGAGACTTTTAAAATAAAGTGCCCATTGTAAGCAACTGTGTCTGCTGTACTATTTCCCTAATCAGGGAAGCCAAAAATTGGGAGGCATTGCGATGCCCCTGGGAAGAAACATGGAGACCCTCTAAAAATTGTTCCCATTACAAAGGAGCGGGTCTCCTGTACTTGCAATGCCCATTCTGGAAGCATGGACTAAAACATTTACCCCTGGGGGGTATACATGAAACTAATGCCTTACTTTAGAACGGTTAGGTGCATCATCATCATAAATATGATGTCAAATAATTATGGCTTTGTGGCATCATGAACCACGGTCACACTGATTATATGATGTTGGCGGATGAGGAGAAGAAGGAGCAGTACAGCAAGAAGCCAAATACATGAAGTCTCTACCAATGTGTGGGTGTGCGGAGGTGCATGGGAATCTACCGGCACAAAATTTAAATTACGATATAATTTGGTGGTGGTGTGGTGAAGTCAGGCCCAATCCAACCCTTGTTCATCTTGATTAAAGTCAGCTTGTAAGCATTTTCAGTTGACAGGCGGGTGCATTTATCTGTAATGATTCCACCTGCGGCACTAAAAACACGCTCTGACAAAACGCTAGCGGCAGGGCAGGCCAGGACTTCCAAGGCGTAGAGAGCCAATTCCTGCCACGTGTCCAGCTTGGATACCCAAAAATTATAAGGCACAGAGGAGTCTAGGAGCATTTTAGTACGATCAGCAAGGTACTCCCTCAGCATCTTTGCAAACTTTGCATTCCTTGTGACACCACCCCACACCTCAGGGCCTGTGGTACGGGAGGTGCTGAGAAAAGTGTCCCAGATCTTTGAGAGTGTTCCCCTACCTCTGCTGGATTGCACTTGTGCCTCTCTCTGACGGACACCTTGGTTGTTCACTGAATCGTGACCTCTGCCGCTAGCGTTTTCAGAAGGGAATTTTTTTAATAATTCCGCCACTAGGGCCTTCTGGTGCTGTAGCATTTTTGTAGACCTCTCCGCTTCAGGAATAAGAGAAAAAAAGTTCTCTTTGTAGAATGGGTCTAAAAGTGTCACCAACCAGTAATGAGTGTCCGTCAAGATCTTCATAACACGAGGGTCACGACACAGGCAGCGTAACATAAAGTCAGCCATGTGTGCTAGACTGTTAACAGTCAAGACTTCTGAGTCCTCACCAACAGCATGACTGGCCATGCTGACCTCCTCCTCCTCCTCTCCCCTGTCCTCTGGCCATCCACGCTCAACCGACGGCCTGACGGTTGTGCATGTATTACCGTCAATTACGAATGAAAGTAGCTCCATTTCTTCATCCTCCTCCTCGTGATAATAGTCCTCCAATGCACGTTGGGATGAGATGAGGCTGGGCTGTGTGTAATCATCCAGTACTGTTTCTTGCTGCAACTCATCGGGCTCCGCCTGCAATGCATCATTTTTGATTTTGAGCAGACAGCATTTTAGAAGACAGAGAAGCAGGATGGTGATGCTAATTATGGCATCATTGCCCCTCACCATCTTGGTGAAGTCCTCAAAGTTTTGGCGGACGGTACATATGTCAGACATCCATGTCCACTCCTGAGGTCTTATGTGTGGAGTTTGAACCATATACTGACGGCCTAGTTGATGCTGGTACTCAACAACTGCCCTCTTCTGCTCACAAATCCTGACCAACATGTGCAGTGTGGAATTCCCATACACATTATAATGCTGCACTCAGTCCTGTCTATGAAGGTGCTAACTAAACACATTTGTATATTTGAAACAGCGTGGAATTCCAACACGTGGGGACATCACACACCAGTCTGTGAGCCGGAAGCTGCAAACGCTGCTGAAAGCCGGCAAGGCCGGCAGAAGCAGTAGGTGACTTTCTGAAATGGGCACATAGGCGGCGTACTTTGAAGAGCAGATCAGAAAGCTCGGGGCAGGATTTAATAAACTGCTGAACCACGAGGTTGAGCACATGGGCCACGCATGGAACATGTGTCAGATCGCCTCACCTCAGAGCCGCCTCAAGGTTCCGGCCATTGTCACACACAACCATGCCTGGCTGTAGGTTCAGCGGTGTGAGCCAGTGATCTGCCTGCTGTTTCAGAGCTGTCCACAACTCTTCAGCTTTGTGGGGTTTGTCACCTATGCATATTTGCTTCAGCAGAGCCTGTTGCCACTTAGCCGAGGCAGTGATGCAGTGCTTCCAGCTTGGGACTGGTGTGGAGGGTGAAGTGGAGGAAGAGGAGGAGGAGGAGGCTGAGGAGCATGACGTGCCACAGCTGTACACTGTGGGTGAAACCCTTACTGAGTTAGGACCTGCAATACTCGGTGTTGGAAGGACGTGTTCCATCCCAAGGTCAGACTGGGTCCCGGCTTCCAGAATATTAACCCAGTGTGCCATCAGTGAGATATACTGGCCCTGCCCGCAAGCATTTGTCCACGCGTCCATGGATAGTTGGACTTTGCCTGAAACTGCATTGTTAGGGGCACGTATGATGTTTTTGAGACACGTGCTTATGTAATGCGGGGACGGTACACCGGGAAAAATAGTGTCGGCAAGGGACCGAGTAATGTGGGACAGCCACCATTAGGTTGTGGAATGCTTCCGTCTCCACCAGCCTAAAAGGCAACATTTCCAGCGCAAGCAGTCGCGAAATGTGTGCATTTAGAACTGTGGCATGTGGGGCGTTGGCAGCGTATTTGTGCCTGCGTTGCAAAGATTGGGGTATGGATAACTGAACACTGCGCTGGGACAAGGACGTGGCTGATGATGGTGCTACTTCTGCTTGTGCAAGTACAGGTGAAGGACAGGAGGCATCTTCGCCTGCAGTATGGACAGGGGATTGGCTTGCATGAACAACAGTGGAAGACGCAGCTGTGGAAGAGCAGACAATGCTCCTGTACTCTGCTGTATATCCCACAAAGTAGGGTGCTTTGCTGCCATGTGCCTGATCATGCTAGTGGTGGTCAGGCTGCTAGTTTTGCTACCCCTGCTGATGCTGGCATGGCAGGTGTTGCATATGGCCTTTTTCGAAATATCTGCAGACACCTTAAAAAACAGCCAGACTCGGGAAGACCTAGCAGTTGTACTGGCAACATCACTCATGTTGTTGTTCCGGGGAACGGTTGCCTGCCTCCTGCCTGCGGACACCACCCTGCTTCTTCCGGCTTGTTGTGATGCTACGCCTAACTCCCCCTGTGCACTGCTGTCCCGCTCTGCATGTCTTCCTGCCAGTTGGGTCAGTTACTGGATCATCCACCACGTCGTCTTCCACTTCCGAACCCTGGTCCTCCTTCTGACTTTGTGGCAATTGTGTCTCATCATCGTCCACCTCTTGTTAAGACACGTTCCCACCGTTGCCTTCGGGAGACCGTGGCTGCTCAAATATTTGGGCATCGGTACATACGATCTCCTCATGACCCACTTCAACTGGAGCTGGCGAGAGGCCAGAATCTATGAATGGATATGTGAACAGCTCTTCAGAGTGTCCAAGTGTGGGATCAGTTATGTCCGGGTCCGGGCACTCGGCATGGGGGGAGGAAGGAGGATCAGGGTGTGGAATATGCAGTCCAGTCTCACAGCTACTGACACTTGACAGTGTGGAAGACAGGGTATTTGTGGTGGTGCCAAACTGACTGGAAGCATTATCCGCTATCCAACTAACAACCTGTTGACACTGGTCTTGGTTTAATAGTGGAGTACTGCTGCGTTCACCTAGAAATTGGGACAAGAAAGTCGAGCGAGATGATGTGGGCGTTTGTCGTGGCGAAATTCGAGCTTGCACACGGGCTCGCCCTCTGCCTGCACCACCATCACGTCCAGTTCCTTGTCCCTTGCCACCGGACTTGCGCATTTTCAATGTGGTGCTGACTGTATACAGCTAAATTAGTGCAGACAAGAGTAGGTTTTTAGCACGACCCTAAGTTTTGAAATTAAGGCCCTGCAGGTTTACTAGTCAGACACAAATGCTGACTACAAGCACGAGGCTTTTGGTGTACCCTAATTAACGCCGCAACCGAGAGGAGCAGCACTTAAATGCAAATTTAGTGCAGACAAGAGTAGGTTTTTAGCACGAAGCTTTTGGTGTACCCTAATTAACGCTGCAACCTAGAGGAGCAGCACTTAGATACAAATTTAGTGCAGACAAGAGTAGGTTTTTAGCCTCAGGCTTTTGGTGTACCCTAATTAACGCTGCAACCTAGAGGAGCAGCAGTTAGATGCAAATTTAGTGCAGACAAGAGTAGGTTTTTAGCACGAAGCTTTTGGTGTACCCTAATTAACGCTGCAACCTAGAGGAGCAGCACTTAGATGCAAATTTAGTGCAGACAAGAGTAGGTTTTTAGCACAAGGCTTTTGGTGTACCCTAATTAACGCTGCAACCTAGAGGAGCAGCACTTAGATGCAAATTTAGTGCAGAGAAGAGTAGGTTTTTAGCACGAGGCTTTTGGTGTACCCTAATTAACGCTGCAACCTAGAGGAGCAGCACTTAGATGCAAAATTAGTGCAGAGAAGAGTAGGTTTTTAGCACGAGACTTTCGGTGTACCTTAAATAACGCTGCAACCTAGAGGAGCAGCACTTAGATGCAAAATTAGTGCAGACAAGAATAGGTTTTTAAGCACGACCCTAAGTTTTGAAATTAAGGCCCTGCAGGTGGACTAGTCA
The DNA here is from genome assembly GCA_033576535.1 of Allobates femoralis. NCBI lineage: Eukaryota > Metazoa > Chordata > Amphibia > Anura > Aromobatidae > Allobates > Allobates femoralis. Next base: position 498,239,536 of record JARQOC010000004.1, read on the forward strand.
GACACAAACGCTAACTATAATAGCGAGTCTTTTGGCGTATCCTAATTTACGCTGCAACAGACAGTAGCAGCACTTAGATGCAAATTTAGTGCAGACAAGAGTAGGTTTTTAGCACGAAGCTTTTGGTGTACCCTAATTTACGCTGCAACCTAGAGGAGCAGGAGCTTTGGACAGAGGCTGATCATCACTGTGACCACCCGGTCCTTTACCTAATAACTGTGTTACCGTGTACCGTACCAAGATTACAGTAAAGACCCGTGCAGAGGAGCATCGTGTCCGTGTGTTCTTCCGTAGCTGTCTTAATCTATGGTATACTAAAGTAGCTGAGCTGCCGTATTCCCTGCAGTGCAGCTCCTGGCCCCGGGGATTATTGCTCATTCTGTGGGGAGCATTCCATCCAGCTGCCGCACATTCCCCGGAGGCCCAAGCAGCGCCGGTGCCATCACCGGACCCCCACAGGTGGCGTCACGAGACAAACGAGACTTTATTCCACATTTCCCAAACTACCATAACCTGTCCCTTTGACCACCGGGCCCCCACAGCCTCAGGCATGGAACCATGACAGTGAAGCAGCGCCTGAAACCTGAGACCCTGGCAACGGTGAGTCACATGGACACATTGTTCCATTTTGTGGCTGTGTACAAAATAGAGCAATGTGTCCATGATTTCACTGCAACCAGAGACCTGTGACCAATATCTGAACAGATATCTGTGTGTGTAACGTGGCCCTGACACAAGCCAGTGAGGGTAGTCTCAGTGGTAATTAGCACACTGGGTGCTGTGCCTAAAAACCTTGGAAACAATTGGAATTGACAAAATAGCAATCTGTCAGCTGTAAAAGGCATCCTTACTGGGCCCTGCACACATCATTCGCTGATATATCCCACAGTTCTAGATACTTGGGAAGTGTCCAACCAGTGATTTAATACAAAATCCAGTACAGTGATCTTATTTGCTGTGTGTAATAATAATAATATTGACATCAGCGACTACATTTTAACAGAACATAACCAGCTGATTTATTGTTTTTCTGTCATAAACCTCTTTCATCACATAAAACATAACACTGTATTTACATTTTCATATGACATAACTTCCACATTAGTACATCACATGACATTACATGACAGGACATTCACATGAGAATCAACGGGACCATATCATGTCCTATTGTTGGTCCCAATGGTGGTTACCTCCGCCTAACACCCTGACAGGGATCATTCCCCATCCTATTGCACACGAGTCATCATACAAGGGTACTTTTTTCATGAACCATTATGACTCACGCATGAAACAGCATTCATGGCATTTTTACATAAACCAATATGCTACATACTCAGGGCCCACAATAGTACCAGGAACCCTGTCACTCAGTACACACGAGACCTCCACGGATCAACCGAGATCCGGGACACTTACATCTGGATCAACGGGACCATATCATGACTCACTCACTCAGTCCCAAAGTTGGCTGTGACCACCTGGCCCTTGAGCCGTTCTCAGTCTCTCATACCACACGTATGTGATTAACCCCCCTGTGCACCATTCAGGTTTAGCCCAGCAAAGCACTCACAGACAGGTTCTGACACAGCCGCTCATCATGCTCATGAATCTGTCAGGTCTACAGCACTCACTTTCAGCTGTTAACTCCCTGTGTTCTGGGTAGGTTTAACACAGCACATCCACAGTAAAACCGGATAAATGTGAACAGAGCCATATACCGATCACCCGTGTGATGCATCTGGCCATGAGTCGCATCACCACATACCTCCCCCCCTGTTCAAGCCTGTGGGGGGTTGAACACAGTATCACACACAGACCACCAGTGTGATGCACCAGGCCATGGGCTGCATCACCACAATATATTATACACCACTCACATTTTTGTAAATATATTATCATTTACTAGCTGTAGTCCTCGGCGTTGCCCGGTATAGTAACTATCTGTTCTTAGCTAACAGAAGATAGAATAAGTTACCAAAGTTTTGCTTTGCTCTGCTGAGATACAGTTGTGGCCAAAAGTATTGACACCCCTGCAATTCTGTCAGATAATACTCAGTTTCTTCCTGAAAATGATTGCAATCACAAATTCTTTGGTATTATTATCTTCATTTAATTTGTCTTCAATGAAAAAACACAAAAAGAATTGTCCTAAAGCCAAATTGGATATAGTTCCACACCAAACATAAAAAAGGGGTGGACAAAAGTATTGGTACTGTTAGAAAAATCATGTGATGCGTCTCTAATTTGTGTAATTAACAGCACCTGTAACTTAACTGTGGCACCTAACAGGTGTTGGCAATAACTAAATCACACTTGCAGCCAGTTGACATGGATTAATGTTGACTCAACCTCTGTCCTGTGTCCTTGTGTGTACCACATTGAGCATTGAGAAAAAAAAGAAGACGAAAGAACTGTCTGAGGACTTGAGAAACCAAATTGTGAGGAAGCATGAGCAATCTCAAGGCTACAAGTCCATCTCCAAAGACTTGAATGTTCCTGTGTCTATCGTGCGCAGTGTCATCAAGAAGTTTAAAGCCCATGGCACTGTGGCTCACCTCCCTAGATGTGGACGGAAAAGAAAAATTGTCAAGAGATTTCAACGCAAGATTGTGCAGATGGTGGATAAAGAACCTCGACTAACATCCAAACAAGTTCAAGCTGCCCTGCAGTCCGAGGGTACAACAGTGTCAACCTGTACTATCCGTTGGCGTCTGAATGAAAAGGGACTGTATGGTAGGATACCCAGGAAGACCCCACTTCTTACCCAGAGACATAAAAAAGCCAGGCTGGAGTTTGCCAAAACTTACTTGAGAAAGCCTACAACGTTTTGGCAGAATGTTCTCTGGTCAGATGAGACAAAAGTAGAGCTTTATGGGCAAAGGCATCAACATAGGGTTTACAGGAGAAAAAAAGAGGCATTTAAAGAAAAGAACACGGTCCCTACAGTCAAACATGGCGGAGGTTCCCTGATGTTTTGGGGTTGATTTGCTGCCTCTGGCACTGGACTGCTTGACCATGTGCATGGCATTATGAAGTCTGAAGACTACCAACAAATGTTGCAGCATAATGTAGGGCCCAGTGTGAGAAAGCTGGGTCTCCCTCAGAGGTCATGGGTCTTCCAGCAGGACAATGACCCAAAACACACTTCAAAAAACACTAGAAAATGGTTTGAGAGAAAGCACTGGAGACTTCTAAGAGGCTAGCAATGAGTCCAGACCTGAATCCCATAGAACACCTGTGGAGAGATCTAAAAATGGCAGTTTGGAGAAGGCACCCTTCAAATATCAGGGACCTGGAGCAGTTTGCCAAAGAAGAATGGTCTAAAATTTCCAGCAGAGCATTGTAAGAGCTCATTGATGGTTACCGGAAGCGGTTGATCACAGTTATTTTAGCTAAAGGTTGTGCAACCAAGTATTAGGCTGAGGGTGCCAATACTTTTGTATGGCCCATTTTTGCAGTTTTGTGTGAAATGATCAATGTTTTGCTTTTTGCTTCATTCTCTTTTGTGTTTTTTCATTGAAGACAAATTAAATGAAGATAATAATACCAAAGAATTTGTGATTGCAATCATTTTCAGGAAGAAACTGAGTATTATCTGACAGATTTGCAGGGGTGTCAATACTTTAGGCTACAACTGTATTAGTGTAGGCCACTTGTAATGCAATCTACTACACCGCCAGTGTACTTCCTATTAATTTTTAACTGCACCTTGGCCACATCAGACTTCTGGTCAAGTCGCAGCGTGCCAAAAACTATTACTGTACGCCACTTGTAATACAATCTACTACTAGACCGCCTGTGTACTTCCTACTAATTTTTAACTGCACCTTGGCTACATCTGACTTCTTTGAAAAACAACGAAAAAAAGCCGTATAATGCACCTAAATAACGAGTATAGGAAATTGTTTGGTTGCAGGTAAAAATCTTCAGTTTATTACATTTTAAAAACAAGCAGACAATAACCAAAAACCAGTAAGTACATAAAAGGAGGGTGCAGACAAGTTAAGAGACAGAAAGCACTCTGTGCCTCAGAATTCAACAAAACACCACCAGGGGTATAATCAGCAGCTGAAGTACAATGCACAATAGAAGTAACACGGGTTTCACAATTACAATCCATACAGAGAGGTCAATATAGTCATAATATCATCACATTGTGAAGAGAGTGTAATGAATACCCAGATAGATCTTACATAGTGCTGCAGCTAAAGTGCGTCTATGCCCTGGGACGGTGGATGGAGAGGCACAAAGTGTCAGAGCCCCGACACATGCGTTTCCCTGTTTTCATCAGGGGGCCGTGGTAGGGTGTGCTAGAGGAAACAGGTATTTATGGGCGTCTCTATGAGATGCAGCTGTGGCACTTAAGTGGCGCATGACTGCCCCCTTACCTCGTACCAGCGGTGACTGTGGCAACGGTCGCAGGCAGAGATCCGGACAAGGGAAAGTTCCCAGTGACGTCATGTGATTCCGGAGCTCCGCCTACCGCGACCGCGTCACAGTCACATGATCGGGCCGGTTGGAGCATGCGCGCTCAGCCACACAGGGAGGGGGAGTGGGTACGCAGCCCATGGTGCAGTGACAGGGGAGTTAACCCTTCACTGAACACCACAAAAGCAGCCTAATGACACTCCATATTACAATACCAACTCCCTGCCTACTGCATTACCTGGAATGGGGAACACACAGATACATTCAAGAAACAGGACATTAGCACACAGAAAACAAACAACACTGGTTTACAGCTATATAAATGCATTATCCAGGATATATATAGTGACAGTTCCTGGGGACACCCAGTCTTGATTGTCAATTCCATTGTGTAACTCAGTCCATTGTTGTATGTTCTCCTTCCCATACTAGGGAAGCCCACAGATCCAGATTCCAGATCAATGTAAACTACAAATGAGAAATAAAAACACACACAAATTAAAATACCATACTGACAATAGGTACAGTTCTCAAAGAGAAAAAGACCAGAACAGCTCGGTTTAGTGTAGAGTAAAATAGAACAATAGAGAGAGAGGGTAAAGGAACGAGGGAGACATGGAAACGAGGAAAACCACAAGATCTTTGTCCTAAGGAGCAGAAACGCACATAATGTGAATACTGCCACCGAAAGTGTGGTCGGGTAGCTAGAGACCACAGGACTCAAACCCCCCCCCCCCCCCACAAAAGAAAACCACCGCTGTCAGACCCAACAGGAGAGACAAAATAGTGGTGAGTGTAACTCTCTGCCATAAGTATTAATACCACAGGTTCTTTAGGGAGGAGGGGATACCAGGAAACCAAATTATCCTTAAAGGGAAACTCTGAAGGGGTAACTATTGCCGCCATCATTGGTGGCGGCAAAAGATGGTTCAAGCAAATGTAGTATGCCTCAGATTGCAGATGTGTTCACGGAAATACTTCGACAAAAGTGCGTACGCCGCGCAGTACGTAGAGATGTCACGCGCAGATATGGGTATGCACACAAGTATCTATACGGGGATATGACATCTCGGAGTAAACTGGGTAGCGAGCATAGGTCTGGGGACGAGGGTTAAAGAAAGGGGGAGAATGTTAATCGCTCATTGAGCCCATTCGGCGACATAGTCCCCAGCCTGTGAATCCAACGGCATTCCAATTTAGCCAGAGTCTTTTTTAGATCTCCGCCTCGTATACCCAGATGGACTTGGTCTATGCCGCGGACTCGAAGACTGGAGGGATCACACTGATGATATAGTTTAAAATGTCGCGGAATGGTTCGTAGAGTTGACAAATCATCCACCTTTGCTGCTCCCTCAATCCCCTTCACATGCTCACGGACCCTTCTCCGAAACTCCCTCGACGTCAGTCCTACATATGCAAGCTCACAACTGCACGTGGCATAATAAATTACCCCCACACTGCTGCACGAAATGTACCGCCTGATCTCATAGTTCTTCTTTCCATCTGCACTCGCGAAATGTGTGGCTCTAATGACATTTCTACATGAGAGACAGGACCCGCATGGATAGCACCCCCATTTTGGCTTTCCGATATTAAATGGTAAGATCGATTTACGCACATAATGGCTATGTACTAGGGTGTCACGCAGGCTCCTGCCCCTCCTTGCTGTCACCAGTGGACGATCCGGGATATACTCCCGTAAAACTGGATCACTCTTAAGAACCTGCCAGTGTCTGTTGAGAATGCCTCTGATCGCGTGCCATTGGTTATTGTACGTAGAGATGAATCTCACCACGGGTTTGTCAGTTTTTTTCTTCCGGAGATTTGGAGCATAATAGGGTATTTCTTGGTGTTCCTCTTGCCCTCCTGTAGCCTTTCCTAATGCTGCGATTGCTATACCCTCTGTCCACAAAACGCTCCCGCATCTCCGCCGCGCACAACTCGAAGTCGGCCTCGCTAGAACAAATCCGTCTCAGGCGTAAAAATTGTCCAATCGGGATTGCAGCGATAGTCGACCCCGTGTGCGCAGATGATGCGTGCAGGAGCGCGTTCACAGAGGTCTCCTTCCTGAATATGCTTGTCCCAACATCTCCCCCCATCTGCACAGTAATTTTAATATCCAAGAATTCAATGGTCCTTGGATGATGTTTATATGTGAGGGCGATGTTGAGATTATTGCAATTCAGGGAGGAGACAAACTTCTCCAATTCGGTGACGGTTCCACCCCAGAGAATCAGTATATCATCGATATAACGGATCCAGCACTGCGCATGGGCTACGGCCGGCACCCCGCCGCCAAAAAGTACCCACTCCCCCACCCTGTGTGGCTGAGCGCGCATGCTCCAACCGGCCCGATCATGTGACTGTGACGCGGTCGCGGTAGGCGGAGCTCCGGAATCACATGACGTCACTGGGAACTTTCCCTTGTCCGGATCTCTGCCTGCGACCGTTGCCACAGTCACCGCTGGTACGAGGTAAGGGGGCAGTCATGCGCCACTTAAGTGCCACAGCTGCATCTCATAGAGACGCCCATAAATACCTGTTTCCTCTAGCACACCCTACCACGGCCCCCTGATGAAAACAGGGAAACGCATGTGTCGGGGCTCTGACACTTTGTGCCTCTCCATCCACCGTCCCAGGGCATAGACGCACTTTAGCTGCAGCACTATGTAAGATCTATCTGGGTATTCATTACACTCGCTTCACAATGTGATGATATTATGACTATATTGACCTCTCTGTATGGATTGTAATTGTGAAACCCGTGTTACTTCTATTGTGCATTGTACTTCAGCTGCTGATTATACCCCTGGTGGTGTTTTGTTGAATTCTGAGGCACAGAGTGCTTTCTGTCTCTTAACTTGTCTGCACCCTCCTTTTATGTACTTACTGGTTTTTGGTTATTGTCTGCTTGTTTTTAAAATGTAATAAACTGAAGATTTTTACCTGCAACCAAACAATTTCCTATACTCGTTATTTAGGTGCATTATACGGCTTTTTTTTCGTTGTTTTTCAAATAGACTTACGTAGCACCCTTTACCTATGAGGTCCAGTACGCCCGTCACTGAATCTGTTAATAATTACATCTGACTTCTGGTTAAGGCTGGGGTCACACATAGAAGTTCGTTTTTGGAAGTGATTTTCATCACCAATCCGTTTTTTATAGGGTGCTTTTTGAGCCTCCTGCACCCCTGAACGTTTTTGGACTTAGTCATTTTTTCATTAAAAACGCATATGCGTTAACGCAGGTGCCTATATGTGCCATGCGTTAACGCATGCGTTTCCCATAGGGCCCCTTGTTAAAAAAACGCATGCGTTTTTTAACTGATGTCAAAAACGTTGCTAGCAGCGTTTTTGGCTCAAAAACGGACAGAGCAATGTTTTGAGGTCCAGAAAAAAACGGACAGGGTGTTTATTACATCCAATCCGTTTTTCTGTCAGTTTTTGGACTTAGAAAAAAAAATTACAAAAATGAAGCCAAAAACGGACCAAGGGCTTATGTGTGACCCTAGCCTAAGTCGCAGTGTGACAAAAACTATTAGTGCAGACCACTTATAATACAATCTACTACACCGCCAGTGTACTTCCTACTAATTTTTAACTGCACCTTGCCCAGGTTTCACTTTGGCCCTAGTAGCAGTGTTGGTTCACTCACCTCTGCTTGATTGACATTCACCTTTTTTTGGTAAAACAACTGTACTGTTCCCAATTTTTTCACATACAAAATGAATGGCAAAAGGCCTGCTGCTGGTGGAAATGGGAGTAGGTGTGGTGGAAAGGGAAAAAAAATTTGTGTCCGTGGAGTAGATGCTAAAGCTACATTAACATCTGCTGAAGAAAGACAATCTTCCAGCCAAACTAAGATGTCTACTTGTTTACGTGGACAATCGGGATATGATCCCTTTCTTATGGACTCGACTATCGATACCACTTGTAAGGCTAGGGTCACACATAAGCCCTTGGTCCATTTTTGACTTCAGATTTTGGATTTTTTTTTTTCTAAGTCCAAAAACTGATAGAAAAACGGATTGGATGTAATAAACACCCTGTCCGTTTTTTTCTTGCACCTAAAAACATTGCTATGTACGTTTTTGAGCCAAAAACGTTGCTAGCAACGTTTTTGGGGTCCGTTTTTAAGAAAAAAACTATTTTAACATGGGCCCTATGGAAAAACGGATCCGCTTTTTTTGGGTGCCTTAGGTCCAAAAACGTTCAGGGGTGCAGGAGGCTCAAAAAGCACCCAAAACAAAACGGATTGGTCATGGAAATCACTTCCAAAAACGGATTTCTATGTGTGACCCTAGCTAATGAGGCACAAAACAGCAGTGCTTGAATGGATCTCAAGTGCTCCATCAAGTGGCCTCTCCTCCATCTCAACTTCTACATCACAAAACCTCCAGTCATCTGAGGTGTCAGACCAATCACACTTGATTACTCCAGGCTCCCAAGTGTCCAGCCGCCCTACTCAGTCTGGGGTAACAGACATGTTTGAGTCTGCAGAGCTGTTCAGTCACACAATAGCCTGAAAATCAGAGGTCTACTCCAAAGCTGCAGTGAGTCCAGACGAGTTAATGATCTGCCCTGATGCCCACAAACTTTATGAGTCAGACCAAGGCACAGATGAAGAAGCTTCTGACCTTTATGCAGACCCTCATTCCATAACATTACATATAGTGATGGGCGAGTCCTAAATTACTCGGAATCGCTTGACTCTAGCGAGTCTAGCGAGTCCAATGTTAATGAATGGGGAAGCGAGTAATAGCGAGTAATGTGCGATTTACAAATTGCAGATGTGTCTCGGAAGCTTCAGGCTCTATCTGCTAGGACTCGTTACTCTGCGAGTTTCCCAGCGTTTACTCGCACAGTAACCAGCCCAATGCAAATCAATGGCAATCCTAGTTTTGTCAGAGACTCTGACAAAACTAGGATTGCCATTGACTTGCATTGGACTCGCTACTGTGCCAGTGATAGCAGGGAAACTCGCAGAGTAAGAGCTGTCTGCTCTGTGCAGCTCCAGGGTCCTAGAGCCCGCCTGCTGCTGATGTAGCAGAGCTGAGATTGCTCTCAGTCTGCTCATTCCCTGTGCATAGACATCTATATCTATGCACAGGGATGTAGCAGAGAGGACATCGCATTTTGGACTACGTCAGACGGAAGAGGACTTATTTAATTAAAGATGGAGTCCCTAATGGCTTTTTTTTTTTTTCTAATAAAAAATTTTCTCTGTGTTTTGTTTTTTTTAACCCTTTATTGGAGATTCTTAGTGGCCGGGTCAAACCTGGCCTGACATTAAGAATCTCGGGCTTAATACCAGCTTGTATAACAAAGCTGGTATTAACCCCTTTATTACCCAGCGTGCCACCGCCACCAGGGCCGCTGGAAGAGCGGGGTTCAGCGCCAGAGGATGGCGCTTCAATGAACGCGCCATCTTCTGGGGCGGCTGCGGGCTGCAATTTGCAGCGGGGGTTGCCCAGAAAGCTTGGGCCTCCCTGCGCTGCAGATTCCAGCCCCCAGCGGCTTAGCTGTACCTGGCTAGACATAGAAATTGCGCGGAGCCCCACGCATTTTTTTTTTATTATTTCACAACTCTGCTTCTAAGCGGACGTCGTGCTGGCTCTGCAGCTCGCATGGGCTCTAAGCCTTGCCTAGCCTGGGCCTTTTTTGACATCGCCAAGGATCTCCCAACTCATGTCATCTGCAATATTTGTCACAAATCTCTGAGTAGAGGCCAAAAACTCACTAGCTTGAGTACTTCATGTATGAACCGCCACATGGACATGAAGCACAAGTTGCAGTGGGAAGCTCACCATGCTAGAATGCGGGCTAGTGAGGCGGACCTACCACCGTCTGCCCTATCAAGTGAATCTGTGTGCTCTTCATCGTCTGTGACTGTGGGGACAGCTGTCACACATGCTTTTGGACGTACACCTTTTACCTCTTTACCCGCAACAGGCAGTGTGATTGGCAGGTCGTCACTTGGTTTTTAAGTGGACAATGCTGCTGGTGTTGAGCTCTCTCAGACATCGAGATCACCACCTTTGGATAAAGGCAACATTACATTATCGCCTGCACCCCCCTCCTAGACCAGCAGTTTGCCGGGGACACCATAATCAACTGTGCCTCAGCACAGCAGTCAGCCTTCCGCCCCTCAGTAAAAGGCCATTTCCTCCTAGCCATGAGAAAGCTAAGCGCTTGAATTTCACCATCTGCAAGCTGTTGGCTTCAGAAATGCTAACTTTCCGCCTGGTGGACACAGTTTATTTTTGAGACCTTATGTCCGTCGCAGTGCCCAGTACCAGATGCCCAGTCGCCACTACTTCTCCAAGAAAGGTGTGCCTACGCTACACCAGCATGTGTCAGACAACATCACTGCTTCCTTGAGAAATGCTATGTGTGACAGGGTGCATTTCACCACAGACACTTGGACCAGTAAGCATGGAAAGGGGTGTTACATGTCACTGACTGGGCATTGGTTAACTATGGTGAGAGCTGGAGAAGGGTCTGCTGTCCAAGTCTTGCCATCCCCACGAGTTGTGCATCCATTCTCTGTAGGTAGACATTCCTCCACTGTTTCTGCCTCCTCAACCTCGTCTCGGTCCTCCACCTCCGCCCAAAGCCTGTCTGGTAATGCCACCCGTGTTGTAACTGCACAGAAGGAATCCTGCACACCTCCCTACTATGCTGGCAGCCGGCTCAACGCCATCAGGCTGTATTTACCTTGAAATGCCTAGGAAATGTGAGTCACACAGCTGAGGAGTTGTGGTTAGGGATGAGCGAGTACTAAAATACTCGGACTCTCTAGACTCGTAACGAGTAGGTCCCGATACTTGGTACTCGTTGCGAGTCTAGCGAGTCCAGTGTAAGTCAATGGGAAGCGAGTAATTGCGAGTAATTCCTCTGCTGCTGGACCCTATAAAGAGGTTTTGCAGCAGAGGAAAAACCTGCAATTCCCCATTTCATTGTTTAAAAGTCAGCGGTAAAAAGCCTCTGGCTTTTAAACAATGCTGACAGCTGCTGACAGCTTCCCCGCTGCCTGACAGCTGGATCCTCCGCTCCCCCCACTGCCTCCCCATCCTATCCTAACTTAGGATCGGGTGGGGAGGCTGTGGGGGGAGCAGAGGATCCAGCTGTCAGCAGTGGCTGGAGCAGGTGGGGGGAGGGGGCGGCGTTTCACTCACCGTCCTCCTTGGCTGCCGTCTTCTCCTGTGTCTTTGCGACAGCAGTCGCAAAGAACGGCGGCGGCTGCAAAGCATGGCATTAAGTGAAAACCTGATTATCCCAGATTGCCCCGGTCCGGAGCAATCTGGGACCATAGAGCCCCATGTTATGGGGCGCCGGATTGCAGCTGACGGGTACAATCTGGGAAAATCCGGTTTTCAAAACCGGATTCTCCCAGATTGTACCAGTCCGGTGCAATCCGGCACCCCATAACATGGGGCTCTATGGTCCCGGATTGCACCGGACCGGGCAATCCGGTTTTCAATCCGGTTTTCTATTTTTGACCTTACCGCCTGGATTTTCAAATGAACAGCTGACTCAGGTCAGCTGTTCATTTGAAGTAGCAGTGCTGGCAGGGTTCATGTGAGTTCATGCTTGCCTACATGAACTCCCATGAACTTTCCCAGGGTGCACAGCTCTGCTACATCTCTGGTGGAGGTTCTCTACCAGAGATGTAGCAGAGCTAAAGAAGAACCCTGGATTGGACTACGTCGGACGGAAGAGGATTTTTTAGAATAAAGATGGAGTACCTAAGTGTCTTTTTTGTTTTTTTATTTGAAAAAAAAAACAAAAAGACACTTAGGGACTCCATCTTTATTTTTAAAAATCCTCTTCCGTCCGACGTAGTCCAATCCAGGGTTCTTCTTTAGCTCTGCTACATCTCTGGTAGAGAATCTCCACCAAAAATGTAGCAGAGCTGTGCACCCTGGCATGGGAAAGTTCATGTGAGTTCATGCAGGCAAGCATGAACTCACATGAACCCTGCCAGCACTGCTACTTCAAATGAACAGCTGACCTGAGTCAGCTGTTCATTTGAAAATCCAGGCGGGAAGGTCAAAAATAGAAAACCGGATTGAAAACCGGATTGCCCCGGTCCGGAGCAATCCGGGACCATGAGCCCCATGTTATAGGGCGCCGGATTGCACCGGACCGGTACAATCCGAGAGAATCCGGTTTTGAAAATAACATGGGGCTCTATGGTCCAGGATTGCTCCCGACTGGGGAAATCCGGGAGAATCCGGTTTTCACTTAATGCTGTGATAGAGGCCGTGCTTTGCGGCCGCCGCCGTTCTTTGCAGCTGCTGTCGCAAAGATACAGAAGAAGACGGCGGTCGCGGAGGACAGTGAGTGAACCACCGCCCCCCTCCCCGCTCCAGCCACTGCTGACAGCTGGATCTTCCGCTCCCCCCACAGCCTCCCCACCTGATCCTAAGTTAGAATAGGGTGAGGAGGCGGTGGGGGGAGCGGAGGATCCAGCTGTCAGGCAGCGGGGAAGCTGTCAGCAGCTGTCAGCATTGTTTAAAAGCCAGCGACTTTTTACCGCTGGCTTTTAAGCAATGAAATGGGGAATTGCAGGTTTTTCCTCTGCTGCAAGACCTCTTTATAGGGTCCAGCAGCAGAGGAATTGCATTTCCCATTGATTTACATTGGACTCGTTACTGTGTGAATTATCGTTAGGATACTCGCAGAGTAATGAGTAGAGCGAGTACCGTACTATTCGCCGAGTAATGAATAGTAACGAGTAGACTCGCTCATCCCTAATTGTTGTCAGCTCTGGCGACCGAGTTTCAGCAATGGTTGTCTCTACTCAACCTGCAGCCAGGGAAGGCCGTGTGCGACAATGCTGCAAACCTGGGTGCGGCCCTTCGCCGAGGCAATATCACACACGTGCCTTGTATGTGACTCACCGTGGCTGGGACTCCGGTTTAGACAGGCAGTAGCTTCTTCCTCCTTTCTATCTAAGTAGGTTGCCGTTGTCACCCAGGAATACCAGGTCGGGTACAGGGAGGCTGCTTGAATGCCCTATCCGGGGTATACGTTCCGGATGCTTTGGGGAGCCTTGGGTCCCTTGGTGGGTACACCGCTGGTTAGACAACTGGATTTGGCGATGGGGGGGTGCTCCTGTAGCGCTATTCCTCCACTCTACTGGTTCGCATAGCAGAGCTGAACTGCTGCTAGCTTGGATACCAGCAAACCGGCTGTATAAGGGCGCGGGGTGGTTTTGGACCCGCATGTTGATGCCCAAGTTCGGTTTGTAATGCATCGGGAGTAATGGTGCTCAACCATGGTAAAAGTGAGGAGATGGTCGGTAGAAGGTGGCCAGGGGGCTGCACCGACTGTGCAACCCCCTCTCCTAGGTTGCAGAGCTGGGATTCTGCAGAGGTCTTCTAAGTTGCTGTTACTTCTCCTGACCCGAGGCTAGAACTCTCTAAGCTGGACTAAACTTCCACTACACACTACTCTTGCACTCTGCCCACCAGGACCTTGATTGGTCCTCTATACTAAGTGAGGCATGCAGAGTATGGATCTCTGAGTTAACCACATAACCGCTGGGTTAGAGAATATTGCTGCTGCATTTATGGCTGCAATACCCTCCTGTGACGCACTCGGTGCGGGGCGCCACACTTGGCTCACGTGTTGAATCTGGTTGTCCAGCAATTTTTGACACACTATCTCCTCCTAGATGGGCTTCTGCAGAGGGCACAGTCACTGTGTGCTCACTTCCGGCGTTCGCATCCCACAGCTCAAAGACTCGCTTCGCTCCAGCAGTCTTTCGGCTTGCCCGTTCTACGGCTGAAATGTGATGTGCCGACACTCTGGAATTCTACTTTGCACATGTTGCAGTGACTGTGGCAGCACCGCCGAGCACTGGCGCAATACGTTATGACGTATAACCTGGGCCAACGAGATCCAGAGGTGGGGCAGATCACGCTGCAGGAGTCGTCTCAGATCAAGGACCTATGCACCCTTCTGCACAGTTTTGACATGGCGACGAAGATGTTTAGTGCTGATGAGCTGACGATGCCATTATCAGCATGACTATTCCAGTCATCTACATGCTGGAGCACACTCTGAACAATATTCGGAGTCAGGTGGTGGGACAAGAGGAGGTTGAGGAAGTACAGGAGGAGTCCTATGCGGAAGGGATGACAACATCTGCAAGATCCTCACAGTTGGCAGCACCAAGACGGCAGGCATGGGAGGGTGGTGGAGAGGCATTCATGAGGGCACATGTTAGCAACCAACCTCTTCAGGAAGGTGTAGGAGCCCAGAGAGAAATGGAGGATGAACTGGCGATGGGCATTGAAGAGTCAGCAGATAAGGGAGACCTTGATAATATTTTTGTTGTGCGATTTTGGGGGAAAGGGCAGAGGAAGGAAGCATCATTCTCACCTCCCCACCACCAACACAACAAGGACTTGGTCCTCCTGGGAGCGCAAGACACATGAGCACCTTCTTGCTGCACGACCTGCAACATGACCCTCGGATTTTGCGAATTAGAAGTAATGCAGACTACTGGGTTGCCACACTATTAGATCCCCGGTACATGAGCAAATTTGCTGAAATAATTCCTGCCATACAAAGGGACTCATGCATGCAGGACTATCAGCAGAAGTGTGGGACTGTCGCGTCATCATCACTCACTCTGTACCAGTAACACCGTATCTGGTGGTGGTACCAGCAAGTTTGTGGCCTCGTTTCAAGATTTTTTCAGACCATCATTTTCAAGGCCTGAAGACACGAGAAGTCTGACACATAGTCAACGCCTGGAGCGGATGGTACATGAGTATCTCCAACTTAACATCGATGCAATGACTGGGGAACTGGAGCCTTGTTCATTTTTGGCTTCCAAACTGGTAAAATGGCCTGAGCTCGCCACTCATGCCTTGGAGATCTTGTCGTGCTTCACAGCCAGCGTTCTCTCGGAATGTGTCTTCAGCGCTGCTGGTGGTGCGCTGACAGAAAAGCGCACGCGTCTGTCCACCCAGAATGTGGACAGACTAACGTTCATCGAGATGACCAAGGCATGGATCCGCAAGGACTTTTCTACCCCTGTGTCATCCTGGGAAGATTAAAGGCTTGTGGATTTTTGCATTAAAGTCACCATTTTAAGTTTGCAACTGTGGGGCAATTGATGCCACTGAAGTGGTGTCTGTGCCCACATTTTTGGAAAAAATGGAGACTCCTGTTGTAGTCCCCTAAATGTGACACACTGCTCAGCGTGTATTAAACAGAATTTCCATAATAGGAGGTAGGCCACACTAAAATTAGGGGACATACTCCAAAAAGCTACTCCAAAAAGGTTCCACAGCATAGAAAAAGGAGTAAAGGCTTAAATTATGCAAAATTATCAAATTTATTGTTACTGACAAAGAAAGGACAGAGGGAGGGAAGATCTAAGGTGCTCACGTGCTTACGGTCCGCAATGGACTCAAATAAAGTGCAGTTTACAGAATAGACACATGGTTCATGTACAAAACATATCATATTCAGCATCTTCTATAAAGGCCCATAGGGAGAGAGACATATACATCTGTGTTAACCCTAGTATTCAGGGTCAAGCCAGGCACTATAGTTAGAGTTATTCCTGATGGACATGAAGAATCTAGTGTCTTAGACAACATCTAGGTGCACATATTTACCAGGGCCATCGCTGGCCATAACCACGGAGTCAGGAGGGGGGGAGCCCGAGGTGGTCCGGACCAAGGACCCCAACGCGTTTCGTGACCTGGAGGTAGCGGTCACTTCATCAGGGGGATGCTCAGCGTGTGCATGAGACCTTACAGATACTGAGGTAAAAACCTCACCAAATACTCAACGTATGCCCGAGGCCTTACAAATACTGAGGAAAAAACTCACCAAATACTCATCGTATGCTGATAGAAAGGAGCACGCGTCTGTCCACCCAGAATGTGGACAGACTAACATTCATAAAGATGATCAAGGCATGGATCCGCAAGGACTTTTCTACCCCTGTGTCATTCTGGGGAGAGTAAAGCCTTGTAGATTTTTGCCTAAAAGTAACCATTTAAAGTTTGCAACTGTGGTGCAATTGATGCCACTTAAGTTTTGAAAAAAGAGAGACTATTCTTGTAGTCCCCTAAATGTGACACAATACTTATCGTCTGCACAAGGCCTTACAGATAGTGAGGAAATACATCACAAAATACTCATCGTCTGAACGTGGGCTTACAGATACAGATATAAAAACCAAGCAATACTGATCGTCTGCACGAGGCCTTACAGAAACCAAAGTAAAAATCAAGCAATACTCATTATCTGAACGTGGCCTTACAAATACAGATGTAAAAATTAAGCAGTACTCATCATCTGAACGTGGCCTTACAGATACAGATGTAAAAATTAAGCATTACTCATCGTCTGCGCAAGGCCTTACAGAAACCGAAGTAAAAATCAAGAAATACTCATCGTCTGCATGATGCCTTATAAATACTGGAGTAAAATAGGGTTTTCGAAAGGCATGACATGCCTATATCTGGGTCTCCTCCTCGTTTTACTTGTCCATCTCTTTTCTTTTCACGTTTTATATGTACTTGTCACTTTTCCATGTGTTTGTTGTATCTTCTGAGAAGTTTGTCACCTTTTGGACACCTTAGAAGTTGTTTTCTATGTGTTTTCTAAGTGTTAGTATGTGTTTGTTTTTTCCTGCCATTGTTTTCAATGATATTCAATGGTATTTGACGAACATTCGATGAACATTCGCCAAACAAACCCCACTAGGGTGGTGGATCATCTCTAATATTTAGTGACAGGTTTCCTTTGACTTTATCCGGCCTTCTAGGCACAAACAGGTCTCTGACGTATCTCTCTGTCTTTTCTATAGTACTCCACAAAACTAATGGTGGTCCCACCTGTGTGTGGCGGGGCATTACTTTAATGAGAACGCTTGCTCAAGCTTTGACTTCATGTGGCCTTATAGGCCTAAACAGGTCTCTTACCTACCTCTCTGTTTTTTCTATAGTACTCCACAAAAGTAATGGTAGTCCCACCTATGTGTGGCGGGCATAACATTGACGGGAGTGCTTGCATGAGCTTCGAGGGAATCCGGTCCACTAGGCCTATTCAGGTCTCTGACCTACCTCTCTGTTTTTTCTTTAGTACTCCACAAAACTAATGGTGGTCCCACCTGTGTGTGGCGGGGCATGACTTTTATGGGAACGCTTGCACAAGCTTTGAATTCATGTGGCCTTCTAGGCCTAAACAGGTCTCTGACGTATCTCTCTGTTTTTTCTATAGTACTCCACAAAAGGAATTGGAGACCCACCAGTGTGTGGCGGGGCATAACATTGACGGGAGCGCTTGCATGAGCTTCGAGGGGATCGAGCCCATTAGTCACTAGTCCGGCTTACTATTAAGGTCACTGACATACCTCTGTAGTTTTTACTGTAATACTACACAAAATGTTTAGTTGCTGAGCAAGCTTTAACCATGAAATGGTAGGCCAGGTCCTGGCACAGACCCTGTGCAATGCATGCAAGCTGGGCCAATGAGCAATTTTGGGTCTGGGAGAATTGATGCCATTTTGCTGTAGGTGTGACCCTTTGAAAGGAGTAAGTATTCTTGCTGGAGTCCCCTTGCTATGTTTTACATGATTTAAGAAGGGTGTGACATGCCCATACCTGTGTCTCATTCTCCTTTTACTCTTCTACCTCTTTTTACTTAATGTAGAAAACTTAAGCCACTTAGCCTGTGACTATTTGTACTATGTTTGAATTGTTGTCACTTTTTGTGGTGTTTGTTGTCCATTCTGAGTAGTTTGGCAGCTTTTGGAGTACTTTGAAGGTGTTTTCTATGTGTTTTCTGTAGACTGCAATTGATTTCAATGGGGTTTGTTTTGTTCATCGAACATTCGACGAACAAATCTCAAATTCGACGAATCGAATTCGAACATTAGGGTGGTGGCTCATCTCTATTCGAGTCATTCGCCGACTTTGAACAATTTGCTTCAAATTCGGCAGTTTGAGGTTATGTTCGATAACGTTTCGATCACCAAAAGCTTAACCCTAACCCTAATACTGTTAATGAATGTTAATATCTAGTTTCAGTGTATAGTGTGCTGGGGAAGGGGGGCGGGTTTAGAACAGTGCTGCAGATATCATGGCGATCTCCATTTTTGTTTCCCTAACTGCATATACAGTGGGGCAGTGCAGGCTGTCTGCTGTGCATGTGTGCTGATTGGCTAAGTGCATTTTTTGCACACAAGCAAGGTCATGCATCATTGGCTGTGTAAGTCACATGTCCTTGCCTTATAAGACCTGGCCATTTTCCCCATCGCCACCAAATACATGTACACAAATAACATAGGCTGATCTGAACAGGATCCTATGCTGTTAACCCATGTGATGCACCCAGCCATGGGTCACATCACCACAATATATAAATATATATACAGTGCCTACAAGTAGTATTCAACCCCCTGCAGATTTAGTTGGTTGACACATGCGGAATTAACTTGGCATTGTGACATTTGGACTGTAGATCAGCCTGGAAGTGGGAAATGCACTGCAGCCAAAAATAATTAAAAATTTTTTATTTTTTTAAAGCGTTAAAAGTTAATTCAGAGGGTCATTTATTATTCAACCCCTCAAACCACCAGCATTCTCTTTGGTCCCCCTAAAGTATTAAGAAGTAGTTCAGGCACAAAGAACAATGAGCTTTACATGTGTGGATTAATTATCTCTTTTGCCAGCCTTTTCTGACTATTTAAGACCCTCCCCAAACTTGTGAACAGCACTCATACATGGTCAACATGGGAAAGACAAAGGAGCATTCCAAGGCCATCAGAGACAAGATCGTGGAGGGTCACAAGGCTGGCAAGGGGTACAAAACCCTTTCCAAAGAGTTGGGCCTACCTGTCTCCACTGTTGGGAGCATCATCCGGAAGTGGAAGGCTTATGGAACTAATGTTAGCCTTCCACGGCCTGGACAGCCTTTGAAAGTTTCCTCCCGTGCCGAGGCCAGGCTTGTCCGAAGAGTCAAGGCTAACCCAAGGACAACAAGGAAGGAGCTCCGGGAAGATCTCATGGCAGTGGGGACATTGGTGTCAGTCAATACCATAAGTAACATACTCCACCGCAATGGTCTCCGTTCCAGACGAGCCCGTAAGGTACCTTTACTTTCAAAGCGTCATGTCAAGGCTCGTCTACAGTTTGCTCATGATCACTTGGAGGACTCTGAGACAGACTGGTTCAAGGTTCTATGGTCTGATGAGACCAAGAACGAGATCTTTGGTGCCAACCACACACGTGACGTTTGGAGACTGGATGGCACTGCATACGACCCCAAGAATACCATCCCTACAGTCAAGCATAGTGGTGACAGCATCATGCTGTGGAGCTGTTTCTCAGCCAAGGGGCCTGGCCATCTGGTCCGCATCCATGGGAAGATGGATAGCACGGCCTACCTGGAGATTTTGGCCAAGAACCTCCGCTCCTCCATCAAGGATCTTAAGATGGGTCGTAATTTCATCTTACAACAAGACAACGACCCAAAGCACACAGCCAAGAAAACCAAGGCCTGGTTCAAGAGGGAAAAAATCAAGGTGTTGGAGTGGCCTAGTCAGTCTCCTGACCTTAACCCAATTGAAAACTTGTGGAAGGAGCTCAAGATTAAAGTCCACATAAGACACCCAAAGAACCTAGATAACTTGGAGAAGATCTGCATGGAGGAGTGGGCCAAGATAACTCCAGAGACCTGTGCCGGCCTCATCAGGTCTTATAAAAGACGATTATTAGCTGTAATTGCAAACAAGGGTTATTCCACAAAATATTAAACCTGGGGGTTGAATAATAATTGACCCACACTTTTATGTTTAAAATTTATTAAAATTCAACTGAGCAACATAACTTTTTGGTTTGTAAGATTTATGCTTCTGTTAATAAATCCTACTCTCGTTTGCAGTTTGAAGGCTCTAACTTATTTGCATCTTATCAAACCACCTAAATCTGCAGGGGGTTGAATACTACTTGCAGGCACTGTATATATATTTAGTTCACTCACGTTGACTGAACAAGTTCTGTCAGTCACAGTATGTCAACTACATACATATTCTAGAATACCTCATGTGTTAGAATCGGGCCACCATCTAGTATTCAATAACTAAACATTTAATCTGGTGCAAAGACAAACAAGTGGTTTCAGCAGAGCACAGCGATTAGTGTTAACAAACTTTAAATGCCATAGCCGACAAAAAAATCATCTAAAACAATTAAAGGAAAACTGTTATGGTACATTTACACGCGGCCACAGGAAGGTAGGAACAGGCAGGCATTGGACACAAATTGTGCCTGTTGCCTTGAAAAGACCGTGATGTGGCTGCGTGTAATTCAGGACTTTCCTTCCTTCAGGGAAGACACAGGAAGGAAAGTGCTGAATTACACGCAGCCACATCGAGGTCTTTTCAAGGCAACAGGCACAATTTGTGTCCGATGCCTGCCTGTTCCTACCTTCCTGTGGCCGTGTGTAAATGTACCATTAGGGAAACCGTTACACGACGCAATATTGCATGCAATTTCACTGGCAATTTGCTAGTTGCAGTGAAACCATGGACACATTGTTCCATTTGTACACAGCAACAAAATAGAACAATGTGTCCATGATTTCACTGCAACCAGCAAATTGCCAGTGAAATTGCATGCAATATTGCGTCGTGTAACAGTACCCTTAGGTCAAAAATCCATATGTAACTACTATCATTTACTAATTCCTTTATCTACGCTTTCTCTATTGATGTATTTCTTTTATTTATATTCCCCTCCTATCTTGTGTAAACTTCAAATAGAGAGATTCATTCCATCTGTCACAGTGAATGATCCACTTAATTCTCTGCTATCCACTCCCCATACGATGAATATGCATGTCACATCACAGCACAGGACATCTGTGGGGAGGGGGGCTATATTCTCCTCTCAGCTCTCTGTGTCTGCAGCCAAGAAAGAGGTGAAATACAATACAGAAACTGTCACAGCAGGGATGCCTGCTTACAGACACAAATGGAGTCTAGATCAGATAATGCAGACCTGCAATCACTCTCTCCCTGTGTCCTCAACAGAATAGATCTCCTAAAAGTGAAACCCCAGTGCCCGTAGAGCAGAGGGAGGAGGGAGGAGAGAGCTTCTGAGAGGGAGTGCATAATTACATGTCAGTTAAATACAGCCAGGACTAATTGTCTCTGCTTATAATGGACAGGGCTAATGCAGCAGCTCTCTGCAGGATCTTACAATGCTGATAACATGGAAACTACAAAGGGTAGAATAACAATTTTACATGTTTTTAAAAGGTCTGCCCAGGCACTATTCAAGGGTAATATTAGTATCATTCTGAAAAATGACCTGATAGTGTCCCTTTAATCATAAATCATGAGACTTGATTATCGGATTTGCCCAGGTGACCGCCTGTGAGGTCAGCAACATGATAATACTTCAGATCGATCAGTATGAAAGCGGTAGGCATGCATATCAAAATACAACATACATTAGTTCACAAATCCCCAATATTTGTCACAATTGCCATTATATCCGAATGGTGGCAACTTAGGTGGACTGGCTGGCTGAGTTTGACCAGTAGGTATGGCCATCCATGTAACCAACTGCCTATTTATGTCCTGAAAGGCCTGTCCATACTGAGACTCGAAGCTATCTAGTTTTCTTTCCTGGGCCACTATACAGTAACTCAGGTCCTGCAAGGTCTGTGCAAAAACTTGCCCATTGTGTTCAATACCTTCTAGTTGCATTGCAAACCTTCCACATCCTCTTGCATGGAACAGATCATAGTGAACAGCTGCTCAAACTTCAGTTCAGCAGCCATAGCCCCAGCAGATCTCCCACTGTCTGCTCTCTCTTTTTCCCCTGTGCTGTATCTGTTGACCTGTCCTCCCCATGTGTGCTGTCTTCTCCCCTCATGTGCTCTCTCCTTTGAACTGTCTTCCCCTTTGTGCTCTCCCCCTGTATGTGGTCTCTCTCCCTCCTGTGCTGTGTTTTCCCCCTGTGCTCTCTCCCCTGTATGCAGTTTCTATCCTCCATGTGATGTCATCTTCCCTCTGTGCTTTCTCCTTTGAGCTGTCTCCCCTTGTGTGCTCTCTCTCCCCTTGTGTGCTGTGGTAGCCCTTCCCCCTTTGTGCTCTCTGCCCCCCACTGCACTCACCCACTGTTCTTTTTCTCTCTCCCTTGTGCTCTCTCCCTCATGTGGTGTCCAAAGATTGCGGTGGCATTAGTAAGTGCACATGTGTGCATCCAGTCAGCGGCGGGACTGGGGTGTCTGGGGCCCACCAGGAAAATTAACTCCAGGGGCCCACCCACCCGGACCCACCCATTCTTCAGCTATATGTAAATACCTGTTATCCGTTATACCTATTATAGTGTAGCATGGACTGTAAAACACAGGCGGCTCCTGCACATCACTGTGTGCTCACCATTACTGCGATATATCATTACTGTAGTTTGCATTAAAGTGATTTATGGTGAAAACAAGTTATCAGCGATGCACAGGTTAGGAAGGTGATCACTTATTTATTGGTGGAATCCGCACCATCAGAAGAATGTGGAGCTTTGAGCATTTGGTGAGCTTTGTACTTTAGTATTTGTAAGGCCAACTTCACACCACGTTGTGATCAGGTCCGGGGCTGTCTGATGTGAATCTGACAGCCCCAAACCCGATTTTGACATAATGCAGCCCTATGGTGCTGGACAGGACCGGATGGCAGCTATTTGCCATCCGGTTTTGTCCCTGTCCGGCAACATCAGGCTGCAAATGATTTTTGCCCTGGACACAAAAATGGAGCTTGCATCATTTTTGTGTCCGGGGCAAAAAATGTAAGCAAACCAGATCCTACCGGATTCTCCCAGTTCCAGCACGATCCGGCACTCCCTAACATGATCCGGCACCCCCTAACATGAGAGTCTATGGGGCGCCAGATCGTGCCGGAGCTGACAGAGAGTCTGTCAGGTTCCCGGACGCCAGCTGCTGCAGTTCAGCGTGAGCTCCGCTGAACTTCAGCACCAGGAGCTGTCCCTTGTGAAGAGGTTCAGCACCATTTCAGTAGGGAACTGCTCCTGAAGCTGCACTCTACAGAATCTGGCTACAAACAGGACCGGAGGGCACATTAACCCTCCGCTTCCAGTTGTCCGGACCTGTCAGGCTGTGTCCGGTGCCTTCTGCAAAGCACCGAACACAGCCTGATAGGGGAAAAAATGTGGTGTGAAGCCGGCCTAAGACAAAACCAGGAGTAAAGCAATCAGAGGTATTTTTATTATGCATTTCTCACTCCTGGTTTTGTCTTATAAATACTGAGGTCACCAAATGCTCAACTTGCTTTCTCTGGCAAACCACTGCATCTCTGCTGCTGTGTCACAGGACAGGGAGAGGTTCAACATCCAAGTATTTAATACCTATTGGAAATAAAATAGTTTCCACTTATTGATATCAGATAAAACAAATGACCAACCAAGCTCCACTCTACCAAGACCAATACTACCAGATAGAAGTCAGAAATACCACCACACCGTGACCAGATCACATACCACCACAACATAGTGCCCAAATAATGCCACATACAAGACAAATACCGCCTCTCCATGATGAAAGCACATAATACCACCACATAGTGATCAAATACTACCACATACAAGGTGTAAATACTGCCACACCATGAGACCACATATGACCACCACATAGTGACCGAATAATACCATATACAAGGGACAAATACCATCATGTCATGAGCAAAGCACATAATGCCACCACATATAATACTAAATTAATAGAAATGTAAAAAAGCTCTGTATATTGCGTCAGTTAACAGGTAATACAGGGATCACCAATGACATTATAGACAGGAGTTCAATGTATAGTTTCAGTGTACAGGTAACGCAATGATCACCATTGACATTGTATGCATGAACTCTGTATATAGTGTCAGTGTGTGTGTATAGGTAATACATGTAGCTTCTCCCTCCACGTTCAATGTAGCTTCTCCTCCCCATCCATCCATGTTCCTTCTCCTTCTATTCCCCCATCCATACATGTACCTTTTCCCCATCCACCAAACCACCCATGTACCTTCTCCCCATCCATCCATGTACCTTCTTCCCCATCCATCCATCCCGTTCTCCCCCCTTTTCCATGCTGACCCCCCATCCATCCCATTCTGCCCCCTCTTCCAGGCTGCCCCATCCATCCATCCATCCCATTCTGTCCCCTCTTCCAGGCCGTCCCATCCATCCATCCATTCATCCATCCCACTCTGTCCCCCCCGGCTGCTATCTTTGGCTGTAACAGCACCTCACCTGCCTCCACACTCCTGATCCCGCCAGCTTCTTCTTCTGCGGCTTCTGGTCTCCCGCTTTCTGGCACCAGGCACACGGCACCAGGCAGCTTCTTCCCCTGCGGCTCCCGGCAGCTTCTTCATCTTCGGCTGTCAATCTCTGGCACCAGGTACCCAGCAGCTTCGTCCTCTGAAGCTCCCAGTCTCTGTCACCCGGCAGAACCAGACACCCGGCAGCACCACCAGGCACCCGGCAGCACCAGGCATCACCAGGGGCCTGGCAGCACCAGACACCACCAGGCCAGAATCAGCTACCACCAGGGGCCCGGCAGCACCAGGCACCACCAGGGTTGCGGCAGCACCAAGCACCACAAGGCACCCAGGGGTCCGGCAGCACCAGGCACCACCAGGGGCCCGGCAGCAACAGACACCACCAGGCACCACCAGGGGCCCAGCAGCACCAGACACCACCATGCACCCAGGGGGTCCAGCAGCACAAGCACCACCAGGGGCTCAGCACCACCAGGCACCACCAGCGGCCTGGCGGCACCAACCATCACCAGACACCAAGGGGTCCGGCAGCACCAGGCACCCAGGGGGCCCAGCAGCACACAGGGATCCAGTAGCACCAGACACCACCAGGCACCCAGGGGTCCAGCAGCACCAGGCACCACCAGGGGCTCGGCAGCACCACACACCACCAGGCACCCAGGGGGCCCAGCAGCACCAGGCACCACCAGGGGCCCGGCAGCAACAGACACCACCAGGCACCACCAGGGGCCCAGCAGCACCAGACACCACCATGCACCCAGGGGGCCCAGCAGCAACAGGCACCACCAGGGGCTCAGCACCACCAGGCACCACCAGCGGCCTGGCGGCACCAACCATCACCAGACACCAAGGGGTCCGGCAGCACCAAGCACCACCAGAGCAGCTTCGTCCTCTGAAGCTCCCAGTCTCTGGCACCCGGCAGAACCAGACACCCGGCAGCACCACCAGGCACCCGGCAGCACCAGGCACCACCAGGGGCCTGGCAGCACCAGGCACCACCAGGCCAGAACCAGCTACCACCAGGGGCCCGGCAGCACCAGGCACCACCAGGGGCCGGCAGCACTACACACCACCAGGCACCCAGGGGGCCCAGCAGCAACAGGCACCACTAGGGACCCAGAGCACCAGGCACCACCAGGGGCCCGGCAGCTCCAGGAACCACAAGACACCCTGGCGGCCTGGCCCCACTATGAGCCCGGCAGCACCAGGCACCATCAGGGGCCAGGCAGCACCAGGCACTACCAAAGGCCTGGCAGCACCAGGGGCCCAGCACCATCAGGCACCCTGGAGGCCCGGCACTACCAGTCACCCTGGGGGCCAGACAGCACCAGGGGCCAGCACCATCAGGCACCATCAGGGGCCCGGAAGCTCCAGGCACCACCAGGCACCCTGGGGGCCCGGCCCCACTATGAGCCCGGCAGCACCAGGCACCACCAAGCATCTTGGGGGCCTGGCAGCACCAGGCACCACCAGGGGCCAGGCACCATCAGGCACCTTGGGGGCCTGGCAGCACCAGGCACCATCAGGCACCCTGGAGGCCCGGCACCATCAGGCACCCTGGGGGATTGGCAGCACCAGGGGCCCCGCACCATCAGGTACCCTGGGGCCCGGCACCATCAGGCACCCTGGGGGTCTGGCAGCACCAGGGGCCCAGCACCATCAGCACCCTGGGGGCTTGGCAGCACCAGGGGCCCAGCACCATCAGCACCCTGGGGGCTCGGCACCACCAGGCACCCTGGGGCCCAGACAGCACCAGGGGCCAGCACCATCAGGCACCCTGGGGCCCGGCAGGACCAGAGGCCCAGCACCATCAGCACCCTGGGGGCCCGACACCACCAGGCACCCTGGGGGTCAGACGGCACCAAGGGCCCAGCACCATTAGGCACCCTGGGGCCCGGAAGCACCAGGGGCCCAGCCCATCAGCACCCTGGGGGCTCGGCACCACCAGGCACCCAGGGGGCCAGACAGCACCAGGGGCCCGGCACCATCAGGCACCCTGGGGCCCGGCAGCACCAGGGGCCCAGAACCATCAGCACCCTGGGGGCCCAACACCACCAGGCACCCTGGGGGCCAGACAGCACCAGGGGCCCAGCACCATCAGGCACCCTGGGGGCCCGGCAGCACCAGGCACCCAGGGGGCTTGGCAGCACTAGGCACCACCAGGGGCCTGGAAGCTCCAGGCACCCTGGGGGCCCAGCCCCACTATTAGCCTGGCAGCACCAGGCACCACCAGGCATCCAGGGGGCCCGGCAGCACCAGGCACCACCAGGGGCCATGCACCATCAGGCACCTTGGGGGCCTGGCATCACCAGGTGCCCAGTACCATCAGGCACCCTGGGGCCCGGAAGCACCAGGGGCCCAGCACCATCAGCAGTCTGGGGGCCCAGCAGCACCAGGCACCCTGGGGGCCCAGCACCATCAGGCACTCTGGAGGTCCGGCACAATCAGGCACCCTGGGGGCCCAGCAGCACCAGGCATCCTGGGGGCCCAGCAGCACCAGGGGCCCAGCAGCATTAGGCACCCTGGGGGCCAGGCAGCATCAGGCACCCTGGGGCCTGGCACCATCAGGCACCATGGGGGCCTGGCAGCACCAGGGGCCCAGCAGCATTAGGCACCCTGGGAGCCCAGCAGCACCAGGGACCTGGCACCATCAGGCACCCTGGGGGCCCAGCACCATCAGGCTCCCTTGGGGCCCAGCAGCCCCAGGCACCACCAGGGGCCCAGAAGCATTAGGCACCCTGGGGACCCAGCACCATAAGGACCCTGGGGGCCCAGCAGCACCAGAGGCCCAACACCATTAGGCACCCTGAGGGCTCAGCAGCGCCAGGCAGCACCAGGGGCATGACACCATCAGGCACCCTGGGGGCCCGACACCCTGGGGGCCCAGCAGCATTAGGGACCCAGGGGGCCCAACAGCACCAGGCACCACCAGGGGCCTGGTACCATTAGGCACCCTGGGGGCCCGGCAGCACCATGGGCCCGGCATCATCAGGCACCCTGGGTTCCCGGCAGCACCAGGGGCACAGCACCATCAGGCACCCTGGGGGCCTGGCAGCACCAGGGGCCCAGCAGCATTAGGCACCCTGGGGGCCCGGCAGCACCAGGGACCCGGCACCATCAGGCACTCTGGGGGTCCAGCACCATCAGGCACCCTGGGGGCCCAACAGTACCAGGTCCTACCAGGGGCCTGGTACCATTAGGCACCCTGGGGCCCCGGCAGCACCAGGGGCCCGGCATCATCAGGCACCCTGGGTTCCCGGCAGCACCAGGGGCCCAGCACCATCAGGCACCCTGTGGGCCTGGCAGCACCAGGGGCCCAGCAGCATTAGACACCCTGGGGGCCCGGCAGCATCAGGCACCCTGGGGCCTGGCACCATCAGGCACCATGGGGGCCCGGCAGCACCAGGGCCCAGCAGCATTAGGCACCCTGGGAGCCCAGCAGCACCAGGGACCTGGCACCATCAGGCACCCTGGGGGCCCAGCACCATCAGGCTCCCTTGGGGCCCAGCAGCCCCAGGCACCACCAGGGGCCTGGTACCATCAGGCAC